>BCLF01000001.1:4901522-4929274 GCA_001602275.1 Zoysia japonica | reverse complement strand
CAGGAGAAGGGCGTGAGATAACTCGCTGCCTGGCCTTCGACGGTAATTGCCCGCGTCATGGGAGCGTAAGCCCACGGATATAGCCCCTGGTTTGGTAATACTCGGGATTGAAGGGGACCAGGAAAAGGCGTGAATGCGGTGGATATTCACGACCCGGCTTCGGGAATGTACCGACGCGTCATCGACGGCCTGGAAAACCTCGAGGGATGGCCCCTGTTTGCACCTTGCGTGGAATCTGTGGAAAACTGCGTAGATGTGGAATAAGCGTTATGCAACTCTAATGATCAGGAGTAGCATAACCTGTGGGTACAGTGTATAACCTCTGCAGAGTTAAAAATCCTTCCGGATAGGCCGTTGTCACGGTATTGACATGCTACTGTTCGGGCGCCCTACGATTAGATTTTCTATACTGCCTTAAAGTGTGAGTGGGTGTAGCCACCCGTGCTTTGGAAAGTGTCTGGAGGGGATAGTGGAGGCCCTTCCAGTTAAAAATTAGGGAACTGGCGGGAACGGTTTGTACTCCCCCAGGTCCAACCTATTAATATATGGATAATAAATGCTTTCACTCCCTTTTGAAATCTTCTGTAGTGAACCTTACATAAAACTGGCTTTTTGCAACATAGACCTTGCTGCATCATCCTTGCTACAACCAATGTGCATCTATATTTATACCTTTGCTTAGTGTTAGAGCTTGCTGAGTACCTTATGTACTCACCCGCCTGCATTTGTGGTTTTAGACAGTGAGGATCGCGTAGATGTTGTGCTGGTTTCGTTCTGCTTCCCAAGTCTACTTGTGGATTTGGGCTCTGGTGTTCGCTGCCTGCTCTGCTTTTAGTTGGTCAACCGGTGTAGGATCGTAGAGATCTTCATGGTGTGGCTACTAAAAGTCCTGTCTCAGGTTAGTTTTTCCTTTCAAAGTATGCTTTCGATATACATTTTGTTGTGTTGTGCGTATCAGCTACTGATCCAGGGACTGATACGTGTATCACAGTGCATCTCAGAAATGGGGTGCGCGACATATTATGATTACGTTACCATTTACGATTACAAAGTTAAATCAAACACCACCTAAGTTTGTCGTGGAGAGCTATGCCCACTGAAGACGGAACCAAACATGCCCTGATCAAGCTTCACCCACCGTGTGCCCGTCGGTCATGGACCGTTACTGCAAACTCTAGATAAGGTCGTTTTTCTTTTCCCTCTCAATAAAAAAAAATCTCTAGATATGGTCGTAGTAGTTCCATTGATGGAAGCAGGAGCCCTAATTGTAGCCCAGGAATGGTCTGGCCTGGTTTGGCGTTTGTCTGTCTTCCAACGATTACTAGTACATTGTGAGGAGGCCCACTGCTGCACTGCACAAGGAAGGACGCAGGGTGACGGCACCAAGGATCAGGATGGACGCTTGTAAATTACTCGAACGTTTCTCAAAGTTCAGTACCAGTACTGGCTTCGTTCCAAAAATATAAGAATGGTCAAAAAATTTTAACTTTTATTAATTATATCTAAAAAAGTACATATATAATTTTTAATATAAAAATATATTTTTTATGAAAACTTATTTTATGATAAATTTAAAAAATATAATTTTTATATGATAAAATATTATTAGTTATACATAATTAATGATTAAAGTGATAACTTTAACTTAAATTTAAAAATACTTATATTTTAAAACAGAGAGCGTGCGAGTGGACTGCTTTTATTTTTTGGAACGAGACAGCCAAATCACGGCCGAAATTGAGGTGGGAGCGTGACGGGGCTGGAGCCGTCGGTGGAGCTGCCATGTGCGTGCGCGGACCCTCACCATCGTCGTCGGTGGCGCCGCGGGGGGCAGGGGGACGGACCCCCCCAGCCGCGCTATAATCGGGCGGTGGTGTGGGCGACGGTGACGGGGGGCCAAGGGAAGGGAGAATGTTCTCTGCCAGGGCAGGGCAGGGACCCCTATCTAGCTAGCTATGCTACGGAGGAGTACTCCAGCTTGATGGAGCTGCTTCGGAGGCTGTTTGAACTTAATTTGCAGAGGAAAGAAAGCGTGCTCGGATAGTCGGATGAGGATGATAAGGGGCGCACGTTACGGAGCCCGGAACCAACCGGACACCCGAACATGGGTCGCGCGCCGTGCCTTCCTTCTCGAATCGGCAAAATCCCTCGCGCTTTTTAGGATAAGTGGAGCCGCCTAGGACGTCCGTTCATCCAAGGGTCAAACCCCCTCCTTCCTTGCGCCTGCGGATATTTGAGCCGCGGCGTTCCGGATATTTATTGAGACCGTTTCAACTGTGAAATATTTATGTGATTTTTATGTCATTCCCATAAAGTTTTTATTTGATTCTCGGGAAGCTACTGCATTCAAAGACTTGATTTCATTAAAACCTGACAAGAATTTCACAGAAAAAAATACAAATTTAATAAAAAAAAATTCCATTCCAAACAGTACATAAGACTGAAAGAAGACGAAATCGCAGCACATAATTAGTTCTATGAGATAATAATAAATCAATCACATCACCGCCGCTCGCCGCTCAAGACTCGCCAATGTGAAAGCGACACCTCACATGCCGCGCAACCGCGCACGACAACAAAGCTCAACAATTTCCGGGCGCGCGCGGCGGGATGATCTGCTCCAACCTCGCTCCACTCCACCATGGTCAGGCGGCAGGTCCGGCCACCGGAGCGCGGCGCTTTTCGCATGTGCCCGCCACCGCGGGAACGCTGGACCTGGCGGCCCGCGTCCGGCCGGGCCATGCACACACACACACACAGCACACACCAACACTGTCGACCGGTCAGGTTCGCATCAATTGTTACTTGAATATTAGCGTCTCCGTACTAGTACGTGTATTGATTAAGTGGAACACTGGAACCCAGCCGCGTGATCTGACCGGGCGTGTCCGTATGTGCATGCATTTCTCTGCCTCATGCCATCTGGGAGAGATCGGTTTGTGGACACGTACTTGGAATGAACCGTGTATGTGTGGGTGCTGCCTCGTATGGTTCCATGTGGAATATGGATATTTGTTTAATCTGTAATACTCTCTTTGGTTTTAAAATATTGACACTGTTGATTATTTTTTATTAATTTTGACTATTTATTTTATTTAAAAAATTTGTTTAAATATGTAAAATTTTATTTTTTTAGCTTTATCATTGATGAAATTTAATCACGGCTAATAATTTTAAATATTGAAATAATTTTTTTGAATAATATAAATGGTCAAAGTTAATAGAAAAAGTCAACAGTGTCAATATTTTAAAATCGAAGGAGTAAATACTAACGTTTTTAACTTTTTTAAGATCAACTTAAAAAATACAAAAATAAACAAACCATGCTTAAAATACTTCTAGTAATAAATCATTTCACAATAAAACAAATAATGTTTTCACAATTTTTTTGAACAAGTCGAACAGTCAAAACTATATGTTTAAAAATAAGACACTTATTTTGAGACTTAGTAGTAAAACAAAAATTCTGGCTGCTACACGGTCCCTCTGGATGATGCAAAAAACCATTCAAAACAAAAAGCACTTAGTCTCGTAAACATAACAAAAGAAAATTTTGATAGAAAGGGAAGAACTAAAAATTATCCTATGATTCTTTTTCTAAACCTCCAACTAAACTTAGAGAATAGCTCCATGCCTCCATGCTCACTTTCTTCCAAGTGCTGCATGCGAGATTCTTATGCTCTTTCATCTTCATCATGAGCAATGGCCACTATCATATGCAGTGTGTTATCTAGAAAAATCACCTACAAAAAAGATTTTGATTTCACATTATTGAACACCATATCATTTATATTCAACCAAATTGCTCAGCAAAGGCTATTGCAGCCATTAAAAATCTGATTCTTGGCTTTTGGTGTTACTACATGGAGCCAAAAATTAACCAAACATCTGTGTGGTACTAATAGGTAGTTGAATTCCAAATGTGATATGTACGTTGTTCCAACTGAAACTAGAGAAATGTCATTCAAAGAACAAATTTTGTATTGATTTCATAGAATTACAAAAACCACATTTAGTTTTCCCTTGCTAATTCCTCTTAGCAAGGTTATCTTTGTGAGGGTGACACCTTTTTTGCAAATACCAAAGAAAGACTTTAATTTTCAGTGGTACTCAAATTTTATAAAATGGATTTTTGTTTGAGAGAACTTCATATTAGATTAAAGCCAAGTACATGAAGAGAACAAAGCAATTTTGTTTAAGTCGCAAATAAAGGTATCCTTTCCCTCTTCCAGGTTTACAAAAGCAACCTTGCTATCAGTTCATACCACTTCTGTAAATTCTCATTTGTTAAAGCTCTCCTAATCGATACATTAAGTGGCCTTGTAGTTAGTACTTGTGCCACCATTATATTTTTCTTTCATACAATATTGTAAAGAGAAGTGGTATAAGGACACCACAGATTGATCTCCTATTACATATATCTTTCAAAAATCTAATTTGGATGCCTCCCTGGATCTAAAAAGAAACCCACGCGATAAACAGATCTTTTACTTTCACCAAGCCCGACCAGAAGTGGGACTTCCCTGGTTTTTACTCCACTTGACCTAGAGTTTTATTGGATAAATATTTATTTCTAAGCATATTTTGCCAAACCCCCTCCTCATTAATTAACTTAAAAAAGCCATTTACTAGAAGTCATTTATTCTGTAGATCCAGATTTTGAATACCTAGTCCCCTAATTCTTTAGGCTACAATCCACATTCGATCTAGTGAGTCTATATTTCTTTTTATGATCATCACATTGCCAAAAGAAATGAGATCAGTAGTAATTTAGTTTTTAAAGGATATATCTAGGAACTTCAAAGAAAGAAAGCATATATATTACCAACCTAGTTAGAACTGAGTTGATCAAAACTAGCCAGCCTCCTACGAAGAGTAATTTCCGTTTCCAACTAAGTTTTTTCTGAAACTTATCCTCAATTAGTATTCAATCTTTTTTTATACCTTTATGTGATGCATAGGTATTCCAAGATATTTAAAGGGGAAGCATCCACCTTTACACCCAAAAAGATAAGCATACTCATGCTTAAAATCTTAAGCATCATCATAACATAAGAGTTCGCTTTTATGAAAATTAATTTTTCGGCCTGATGTTCAATGGCACTTAACACTAGTTTAAGATCTTTGACCTGTAATAGATCATGGTCCATAAAAAAGTATGGTGTCATATGCATATGCATAAAAAGTAATAGATCATATACTAAGTGTGGATATGGATGCAGTAATACATACGTATTGGTTAGAGTTGGAGTTGGATTTGGGTTCGGAATGTAATGATGGTCATCACGACTTCATCTGTGCTACTCCCTCCGTCCCATAAGTTACATTTTTGACTTTTTAGAAATCGATGGTTTGATCATTTGTTTTATTTAAAAAAATTACAAAAATAAAAAAATAAGCAAGACAAGATTAAAGTACTTCGAATAACTAATCATTTCACAATAAAATAAATAATATTTTCACAAAATTTTTGAATAAAATTAATGATCAAAGTAGACGTTTGAAAATCTAAAAAGACAGTTATTTTGGGACAGAGAGAGTAAGATTTAACTGTTTTAATACTCCAGTAAGGCCTCCTTTAGAACGCGGAAATTTTTTTCGTTTTCCTGTATTTTTCCTGTGAAATTAAACTGATTTCTGTGAAATTTCTATGAAATTCCTGTCAAATTTGAAACAGATCCCGCTCCAGGTCTATACCTTAACAGAGTTAGACACAATCATTGGTTTGTTCTCGGTAAGAGTAATCATATATATGGCCTACGAACTCTCATCGAAATATCAACTGGTTACAAGCTATATGAGCAGTACCATATCAAGTGCGCCTATAGTAGCTGCAACATGGACCTATACACACTAGAAACTAGGGATCCCAAGAACGGTTGTTGTAGCGTCGATTTGAAAGCGTCGGCCATAAGCAAAGAGAAAGGATTGGAGCATGGTGGGTGCATCTTCCTGCTGTAGCACACTAGTAGTACTCCACTGTGTACATCAGATACGTATCCATGCTCAGAACAGTAGTCCTAATAATACTTGACTCTCTATGTCTGCTGTTTTCGTTCTAAAATATAAATATTTTTATGTTTAGTTAAAATTAAATTTTTATCACTTTGACCACTAATAATATATAATTAATAATGTTTTATTATATAAAAATTATATTTTTTAATTTATCATTAAATAAACTTTCATAAAAATTATATTTTTATATTAAAAATTAAGTAGTTTTTTAGATATTATTAATAAAAGTTAAAAGATTTTAATTTTAGTCAAACACAAAAATACTTATATTTTAAGAACAGAGGGCAGTACATGGGAAGAAAAAGATGAAGCAGAACGGTGTAACAGCAGAGCGTCCCGGCTTGGTGACGGCGGCAAGGACTATTAATCGATCGAGCGCGAGCGGTGACAGCGGCGGGATTAACGACGGAAACAAACAAAGCAAAAGGACGACGGGTCATCGTGGTGCCGGTGGACGTCGTCGTGCTGGTCGTGGTCAGAGTAACATGGCGCGCATGTGCTCTGCGGCAACATTCCCATCGGAAAAAGGGTGCTCTGCGGCGACGATCGCTTGAGCAGCACTGTCAATTAGTAGTACTAATCAATCGTGATGATGATGATGATCTTCTGCATGCAGCGAAGGGAAGTGCGTAGGAGTACTCTTCAGCTGGAACCCCAGATCTGTCTGTCCGTCTTTCAATTACTATTGGACTAATAGATCGACGCGTGCCTGATCACTCTGTTCCACGATCACGGGCAGAAGAACACCCTGAAGTTACTCGTGATGCGTGCTGTATGTTTAGTCAGTCTAGCAAAGCAGTAACGGTTGTACTGGTTGTTGGCCGTCGGAACCCTGCCGAAGCAAGCGGCCGCGGCGGCGACGGCGACCACTCCAGCTTTACCTGCTGGAGCCGACTTTGTCGGTGGGGAAGAACTGTGGCCGCACCCGCGGATGGTAAGGTCAGAGACCTTCGTCCAGTCCATCCGCCCCTCGCTCGTGCAGTCACTCCCTGCTGGCTGCCGACCCTCGTGTATGATCGGGCCCCGCCACCTCCCCACCCTCGCACTTCTGTCGCTCTCTCGCTTCTCGCTATATATACAAGCAATGGCGCATCACACTCTCGCAGCAGAGCTCAGCGTAAAGGTAGTGGAAGCTCGCGAGGCCACAAAGCGTGCGTGCTCTCCGGGACTCCGGCCGCTCAGCTCGTTAGCTAGTTAGCTAGCTAGGCCACCACCCCAATGGCGTCGACGCTGCCGGCATTGCTGGTGGTGCTCCTGACGATGATGGCGGCGGCCGGCGCCGGAGCGCAGCCTTCGCCGGGCTACTTCCCCAGCGCGAGGCACCGGCCGCTGGCGTCCTTCAGCCGCGGCTACGTCAACAAGTGGGGGCCGCAGCACCAGTCGCTCTCCGCCGACCACTCCGCGCTCACCATCTGGCTCGACAAGACCTGCGGTGAGTGCATTTTAGTAATTCTCGTGGCTGTAGTCTCTACTGTAGTATGGCCATGTCCATGTGGGCTGCTGACGTTTTCCGACCTGGGTCTCCTTCCTTCTCCCTGCCGACAATACACGGTCACATTGATAATCTTGTTTATAATTAAATGCATAATTAAAAAATGACACTTGATTAATTAAAACCGAGTATATACTCTAGGAAGCGGGTTCAAGTCGAAGCACGCGTACCGGAACGGCTACTTCTCGGCGCGCATCAAGCTGCCGTCGGGGTACACGGCGGGCACGAACACGGCGTTCTACCTCTCCAACAACGAGGCGTACCCGGGGTTCCACGACGAGATCGACATGGAGTTCCTGGGCACGGTGCCGGGGGAACCCTACACCCTGCAGACGAACGTGTACGTCCGCGGCAGCGGCGACGGGCGGATCGTCGGGCGCGAGATGCGGTTCCACCTCTGGTTCGACCCGACGGCGGCGTTCCACACGTACGCGATCCTGTGGAACCCGGACGCCGTCACCTTCTTCGTCGACGACGTGCCCGTGCGGCGGTACGAGCGCCGCGCCGAGCTCACGTTCCCCGACCGCCCGATGTGGGCGTACGGGTCGATCTGGGACGCGTCCGACTGGGCCACCGACGACGGCCGCCACCGCGCCGACTACCGCTACCAGCCGTTCGTCGCGCGGATGGACCGGTTCGTCATCGCCGGGTGCGCCGTCGGAGCGCCCGCGTCGTGCCGGCCCGTCCCGGCGTCGCCCGCGGGCGCCGGGCTCACGCCCAGGCAGTACGGGGCCATGCGCTGGGCGCAGCGCGAGCACATGGTGTACTACTACTGCAACGACTACCGCCGGGACCACTCGCTCACGCCCGAGTGCTAGCTAGCTAGCGAGGCGAGATCAGTCGCCGGCGTGATCGATCGACGAGCCGAGATCTCGAGCCGGGCGGGGTGTCGGCGACCGTGATTTGGTCGTATCGTTATCTTTTGCATTTGGTTTGGGTTTTGGGTCCAATTTCCCGTGAGGGAAAAAGTACTACTCACTTGTGGCTGCCCTGCCACCGCTGGTGGTGCCTGTGACGGAGTCGAGCCAGGCCACCGGTGGTTGAGGCGTTGGTCGTTGGCATATTGCCAAAAAGGGTGTCGTCTACTACTCCTAGTAGTTGCTTGTACCAATTTCCTTTCGCTCGCTTGCTTGGCTTTTTATTTGGTCCACACCTCACATGCGCGCGTGATGCCTGCCCCGAAGGGGCACCGGTGCAGGATTCATGGCATCTACTATTGCGCATGCCCACAGTGACACTACAGTGGCTATTCCGTGTCGGTGATGATATATTGATATGTAATCATATTAAAGTTATATCTATAAAGTTTTATTTTTTTTTCATGGCTGTGCTGCTGATTGCTGAAAGATTTATTTAATTTCGTGTCTCCACGTCTTTGCCTAGTACATTTTGTCCTTGCGACCAGGTTACAAAATCATTCGAAACAGATCGGTTTTTACAATTTTTGGTGAAATCGGTGCCATTCCTGTATCATCGGACCATAAGTTTCTGGTTTAAATTTTTTTTAAAAAAAAATAAAATTAAAGAAAAAAAAATCCAAAAACTGGTCAGTAAAACAAATCAATCCAGTAAAAAAAAATCTGCCAAATCAGTTTGGTTCCAAAATTATAAAATTCAAAAACCATTAAACCGGATAAATCGAATAGTTTTCACTCTAATGTTTTATTTTTTTATTGTAACGGTTTTTACAGTTTACTGTAGCGTTATCTGTGGCTTGAACAACAAGCTCACCCATGTTAGCGACAGGAGAGAATTTTCAAAACGGGATGAGTGAACAGTTTGCATGTTGATGCTATACATACACACGTTGGTTTTTTTTTTTCTCGGGCTACTAGTAGAAAAACTATTGCAAGTTGTCGAGCTGCATGAACGGTGGACCAGGAAAAGGAAAAGGAAAGCTACATATGCTCCATGCAGTCGTTGACCATATCAGAGGGCGGTGCCACTACCTGCAGGGCACGCATGCAGGCCAGTGAGGAGGCAGCGCCACTGTGGTAGGTAGGGCGTGCACGATCTTTTCATAATTGTAATGCTACCGCTTGCTAAGAGATATATTTAGTTACTTGAATTGGATTAGAATTGTAGTCTGAATTCAGAGCCTTCCTTGGAGGGAGAGTACGATCGCCTCTTGAAGCCTTCCAATTCGAGCCATATCATCTGGTACTCAGAGCCATGACAAATGCAGTATCTGTTCCGTACAATTGCTGTAAACACAACAGTCCACCACTTAAGGCCTTTGTTCGTTTCGGTATAGAACAGTTTGGAATAAGTGGGATTGATCGGTCTAATTTCAAAAGACGGTCAAAACTGAGGACAACCGTTTCATTAGGGCTAGTCGGATTTGAAATCAGCACATCTCATCTATTCCTACGATCTTCAATGCATGTAACGAAACCGCAATTGTTAGGAATCAAAACAAAATCGACTAATAGCAACAGTGTGATATAAGTTAGATTAAAAAGTTTTGAATTTGTTACTTATTTTAACTGTGCATAAAACTCTAATAATAAGAGTAGAAAAGTCTACATTTATCGAGATCATATACCCGAATACTTATGAGCCTAGAGAGAATACAAAGACTTGTTCACATGCTACAGCTAACTTGCGGCTCGCGAAGGACCACGTCACGCTAAGAATATCCTGACCCCTGGAGGGTCGGAACCGTACGAGTATCCTAGCCTGGCCATCGAAAGATGAAGATTACACGACAACAAGATTCAACCAGCCAACAGTTAGAAGCTAACATCTCAGCTCGACCCTCAAGAGTCGGCCACCGCCTCAATGGTGGCCAACTTCTGACAACAGCAGAGATTTCTGTCAATGTACAGCAGAAGTTAAAGCAACCTTGCCTGGAGATAAAGCGTTTCAGAAGATGGTAAAATAACCAAGCGATCGATAAAGCAAAACACGAAAGTATCCTTTGTTCCTCACGAGTGGACAAATGACGTACGAAGAGACACTGACCAACTGTACCAGCGCCAACAGGTGTCAGACGACCAACTCAGATGATGACCAAGCCTCACTTGGCGCAGAGCCAGCAGATTTCGTAGGCGCCAAGTTGTTGACCCCAATCTGACTCCTATTTAAAAAGGTACCAGAGAGTCTTAGACAAGACAAGTTAGATTCAATCTATTTTATTGTAACCACATCCATCCATGCATGTTAGAGTTTTTGGATAGAATCAAGACGTGAAACTTTTCACCATTGTACTCGTGTTTTTGAGTTCATACCATCTGCTCTCGCGCTCTCTTGAACATAGGGTATTACGCTTCGAACGGCCCGAATCAAGCTAACTCTAGGCCATTTTGAATACGAAGAGCGCACCGTATCTCCTTCGATTACGTAAATTTTACTATGTCGGTGGTCAGAATACCGACAAGATTCAATTTTACACACATGCTCTGTTTGACATAGCTAAAACTTATTAAAAATAGTTTATTTTCATAGCTGATAGGAAGCAGTTGAAAAATAAACTATTTTTAATTTATTCTGAGAAGTTTTACTTCTAACTTTTTTTTTATTTCTGTAAATAAACTAAAAATAAATTATACCAACCAGAACCACACATCCAGAATGATCAGCAAGGAATACGAGGAGCCGTTCTGCAGCGCCCCAGCCAGCATCGTCCTCGCGGCAGCATTGCTTGAAATGGGGCAAAAGCCGAGAGCGACATGGGCTACCTGGGGCCAAATTGAAGAGCAATTTGGGCTGAGTTTGTATTACGAACTGTTCATAGAAGGGAACGCTGTGAGAACTGAGCGTAGGCGGGGCTGGTGGGCTGGTGGCATGGACCGCATGGTGCACTGCGTACATGGCGCCAAAACAAAGTTTCAGGAATCACAAGGCGCACGTGTCCGTCCGCACCGCCCGCCGCCGCCGCCCTGGCGACAGGCGTCCTCTGCCGCCTGCATGGCTGCCACTGCACCCTCCACATCGTCCGCTCTTATCATTCAGGATCGTTCCGTCGCCGCCCAAGAACCCCACTCCCAGCCATGGCCGCCCAGCTCACGCTCCTGATGCTCCTGGCACTACTCGCCCCAGCAACGTCGTCACCGGCCCGTGGCGCCGACGATGATGGCGGCGGCTTCATCCGGCAGGTGACCGACGGCTTCCGCACCGGTAGGCCAGGTTTGCTCCCGGAGGCGCAGTTCGCGGCGTTCGTGCGACGGCACGACAAGCAGTACTCCGGCCCCGAGGAGTACGCGCGGCGGCTGCGCGTGTTCGCGGCGAACCTGGCCCGCGCGGCGGCGCACCAGGCGCTGGACCCGACCGCGCGCCACGGCGTCACGCCCTTCTCCGACCTGACGCGGGAGGAGTTCGAGGCGCGCCTCACCGGCCTCCACGCCAGCGGCGAGGACGCGGTCCTCCAGCCGCGCGTGCGGAGCATGTTGCCTATCACGGCCCTGGCGACGGAGGAGGAGCTGGCGCGGCTGCCGACGAGCTTCGACTGGCGCGAGAAGGGCGCCGTCACGGACGTGAAGATGCAGGGCGCGTGCGGATCGTGCTGGGCGTTCAGCACGACGGGTGCCGTCGAGGGCGCCAACTTCCTCGCCACCGGGAAGCTGCTCAACCTCAGCGAGCAGCAGCTCGTCGACTGCGACCACACGGTGGGTGTACGAGTTCACAGGCCTTCGTCTCAGAATTCCGTTCATTCAACTAATCCATACTAGTACCACCTCGCATGAAATTGAAGTGCGGCGGCGAGGGGGCGATGACGGGCTGCGACAACGGCTGCTCGGGCGGGCTGATGACGAACGCGTACACGTACCTGATGAGATCCGGCGGGCTGATGGAGCAGCGCGCGTACCTATACACCGGCACGGCGGGCCCGTGCCGCTTCGACGCCACCCAGGTCGCCGTGCGCGTGGCCAACTTCACGGCCGTGCTCGCGGGCGGCGACGAGGCGCAGCTCCGCGCGGCGCTCGTCCGGCGCGGGCCGCTCGCTGTGGCGCTGAACGCGGCGTTCATGCAGACGTACGTGGGCGGCGTGTCGTGCCCGCTCGTCTGCCCGCGCGCCTTCGTCAACCACGGCGTGCTCCTCGTGGCGTACGGCGCGCGCGGGTTCGCCGCGCTGCGGCTGGGCTACCGCCCGTACTGGGTCGTCAAGAACTCGTGGGGGAAGCAGTGGGGCGAGCAGGGGTACTACCGGCTCTGCCGCGGCCGGAGCATGTGCGGCGTCGACAGCATGGTCTCCGCCGTCGCCGTCGCACCGCCGTGAGCGGAGAGGCGTCCCGTCACGTTCGATCGCTGAATAATTAACAGGATGTTTGTCAAACTGCCACGATGGGTTTGCGATCAGCGTGACCACTTAAGGCCTCGTTCGCTTTTGCTGGATTGGTTCTGACAGGGAACGCGGCCTTTCATATGTGCCTCCATGTTCGGTGCTCTATTTGGACGGAACGAATCCAGCATAAACTTAGCTTTTCTTCTTTATCAGGTCAGGAATCAAACCGCACATCGATGGTCCTGGAATCAAACCACATCTGCGGGGCAAGAGGAGCGCCAGCAGCAGTGTCTGACGCAACTCCAGACGGCGCGACATGCAGCGATTCAACGGCACAGAGAGCAGCAACTGCGTCGTGCTGCCAAAGTCTGAAGCAGTCATGTCCATCTGAAATCAATCCGGTCAGTGGAATCATTCCCAGGCTCCCGAACGAGCCCTAAGTATTGTAGGCATACTGGAGCAAGCAACAGTTTTTTTTTTTTTTGAAAGGAGGCAACAGCGTTGCCCTTCATTAAGAAGGAGAGAAAATAACATTACATCCTAATGGAACAAGTACTAATCATCGTCAGGACCGAAACAAGGCCAGAATTAAAAACTAGAAACAAAAGAGGAAAATAATACATGAGAAGCAGTCACCGAAGCTCTTCCTATGAAAGCGAATCTAGCTTAACAGCTCTTCTAAAGAGCCGGTCTTCTTCAATAATCAGAGAAGAAATTCTCAGCACAACTATTCTAAGTTTTCAAAAATTCTTCTATTTCTCTCCTTCCAAAGTTGCCACCAGAAAAGGAATAAGATTCCAGCCTTTCAATCTTGCTCTTTGCTGCTTCCTTTGTTAAGAAAGAAGTTGATCCAATCTTCTGGTCCTCCGAGTTGCCTCATGATACTATAGTTCGAGAGATTGTATTTAGAGGCTAGAACATCTAGCTTCAGAGTAGTTGCATTGGGTTAGGAGGTGGGCTGTTGTTTCAAAATGACAGAAATATAAGGAGCAAAGGCTATTACAGGGCCAGTTCGGTTTAGACAGGGCCAGTTCCGTTTAGGCATATTATCTGTTGTTAGGACGCTATCATGCGCAACCAGCCAAGCAAAAAATTTGCGTTTCGATTCCACTTGAGCCTTCCAGATTTTGGAAGCAGGAAAAAGAATTGAAGCACCCTGAAACTGACAAGCGTATGAAACTGACAAGCATACGCTGAAGAAACTGAGAATTGTTGATTAGAAGTCCATCTCCATTTAATTGTATCAGGTTGATCTGTTAAATTGATCAGTTCAAGAGTCATGAACAGTAGAGTAAACTCCTCAAGAAGGACAGTGGTGTTAATGTGTTTCAATTTTTAATCCAGTTTGAATTTTGAAGCTCCACATGCACACTTCTGTATTAAAACATTGCTGTCAAGAAAAGGTTGGGTGCCAGATCTTTAGGAGCCATATTATTCAGCCATCTCGCTTCCCAAAAGGGTGTATTCTTACCATTTCCAACCACAACATAGTTGGAGTTAAAAAAATAACTATCTCCCTGTGTGGTCTTCTATTCTAAGAAGATGTTTCCATGGCCTTTCCTGTCTGTCCCAAAGGAGCCAGAGCCACCTCAAGCGAAGAACCTGTTAAATTTCTCAATATCTTTGATTCCTAGTCGTCCCCACTTCTTTGGTCTAGTGTAGGTTCTCTAATTAACAAGGCAATGCCCTCCTCTAATATTATTAGGATCAGTCCCTTTCCACAAAAGCTTCTTCTAAAGCTGTCAATCTTCTTAGTGGCCCATCTAGAAAGCTTGAACACAGATAAGAAAAATGTTGGAATGGCTGAGAGGATAGTGACAAAGATTTCTCTCCCCGAGTAAGACATAAGCTTTCTCTTCCACCCTGGCAGCCTATCAGCAACTTTCTGAATAAGAGGTTAAATATTGTTCCTGGAGAGCTTTCTGATATGGAGGGGAAGCCCCAAATAAGTGCAGGGGAAGATCGACAAAGAGACACCCCGTCTGGTTGCAAAGCTAAGATCAAGGTTAGAGCACTGAATAGGGAACAATTGAGTTTTGCTCATGTTAGTGATAAGCCCACTGGCTTGAGCAAGAGTATTAAAAACATACTCAGTAACCGCAAGGTCCTCCAATGTAGGATTAATAAAGATGGCTGCATCATCTGCATAAACAGACTTTCTGAAGGAATCATAGCTCTTACTCAGCTTCTTTAGAATTCCTAGATCTTGGCATTTTCTAAATAAGCGATGCAGGGGTTCCATAGCAAGCAGAAAAAGCATAAGCGAGAGAGGGTCCCCTTGTCTGACTCCTCTGCAGTGGAGAATCCTTTTGCCAGGTTCTCCACTTAGGAGAAAGGAGGATGAGGATGTGGACCATAGAGAGGAGATCCAATTCCTCCATCTTAGACAAATCCTAAGTAAGTCATGATGTCTAGCAGGTAAGGCCAGCTCACCGTGTCAAATGCTTTGGATATGTCCAGCTTCATGAACAAGGCTGGGGTTTTCTTTTTATGCAGATCACGAATTACTTGTTGCACATACATAAAGTTGTCATGAATACATCTTTTCTTGATGAAGGCTGTTTGGTTTATGGAGATCAAGTGATCCAATTCATGTGCCAGCCTATTAACAAGTAATTTGGAGATGAGCTTTGCAAAACTATGTATCAAGCTGATTGGTCTGAAGTTGGGGGTTACTACACTTCTGGATCAGCACTATCAAAGCTTGATTGAGCAAATGCAGATATTGCTGGTTCATAGAGTAGAACTGATCAAAAGCCTTCATTAAGTCTTCTTTGATGATATTCCAGCAAGCTTAGAAAAAGCTGCCAATGAAACCGTCAGGTCCTGGAGATTTTTCTTTAGGAGCTTGTTTTATTACTGCTTCTATCTTAACTTCTGTAAATACTCTATCAAGGTGCTGTAGATCCTTAGGTTGCCAGCTAAGGCTATGCAGATTAAGAAGGTGGTTCTTAGGCACATAGGTACTTATATGATTCTTGAAGTGCTAATAGATCACCTTATGCTTCTGGTTTTGCAGAGTAGTAACCCCTGATTCTGTGCACAGCTGATGGATGAAGTTTTTCTTTTTTCTAGAGCTAGCCATCATGTGAAAGAATTTTGAGTTTGCATCTCCACATCTTAGCCACATCATTCTAGACTTTTGTCTATTTCTGCTTTTCTCTATTGCTGTTAGGCCCAGCACTCTGCATTTAAAGAGTTAGACAAAGTTATGTTCTTCAAGAGACAGCATTCTCACTTCCTAAATTTTCTCAAGCTGATCAACCACATCTCTGCAAATTGCAGCTGCCATCCTGCCTTGAGGGATGATTTTTTTGGACCAAATTTGCAGGGCCTTAGCAGTCCTACTGAGTTTTGTATGTAGAATCCAGAGAGCATTCAAGTTACTGGGTGGGGTTCTGTTCCAAGCATCAGCAACACACTCTTGAAAACCCTCTACGCCAGTCCAGAAGGATTCAAATCTGAATTTTGGCTTGATAATTGGAGTGTGCAGAGGGGTGATGAGGAGGGGACAATGATCTGAGGAAGATGAAGATAAAGCCTGCACAATTGGGTCTATATAAAGGTCTTCCCAAAGTGGAGTGCAAAAGGCTCTATCGATTCTGGTTAGTGTAAGAGCTCTTTGGCTATTACTCCAGCTAAAGCGTTTGCCAGTGAGCTCTATCTCCTTAACTTCCATGAAGTTGAGAGCTCTTCTAAATCTTGACATTAGGCGCATATTAAGTCTACCATTATTTTTATCCTGATCTTTGTAGATGAGGTTAAAGTCTCCCAAAATCAGCCATTCTGTAGAAACAGACTGTTTCAGTTTTTAGTTCCCTGATGAACATCTTCTTTTCAAGCTCCCCTTGAGGCCCATAAACTCCTGTCACAGTCCAAACAAAATTTTGACGGACATCTCTAACTGTTGCCGAAATAGTATTTTCAGTAGTGTAGTGATTAAGCAAAGCAAGAATGTTTCGATGGCCTGCTAACAGGATACCTCCACTTGCACCATCAGCTGGGAGGTATCAGTAGTTATCTTCATACTCCACTCCTAAAGCATTTTTGATGTTAGCTGGAGTGATTGTCATCATTTTAGTTTTTTGGATACAAATGACGTCAGGTCTGTAGATATTGATAATTTGCTTTACATCTTCTTGTCTTGCCATACTATTAAGACCCCTCACATTCTAAGACATGAAGTTATATTGTTGAAGCGTATTGTTCATAAGAAACATGGAAGCAACCAGAACAGGGAAAATAAAAACAAAGGTCATACATGGCTAGCCCCATCAAAACATACTTAAAAGGTTCATCAGGTTCCACAACACAGGCAGACAAGTTCATACAGCTAGCTAACAGCAGGATGGGAGGCATCTCAACCATCCTAGGGTACCAACAAAGCGAGCAAAATAACAAAAGGCCATAATTCATCAAGACAGGAGGCACAACAAACACAGACAGGAGAGCCTTCTAGGCAGGAGCTTTAGCTGCTCCCACCATCTTCTTCTTGTTCTTGGTTTCTCCAGCTCCCCTGTTCTTCTTGGAGTTGTTCTTGTTAGCCTTCTTCTTCTTCTTGATCAGATCTTCTGAAACTTCAGTCACTTTGAGTATAGCTTTCATGGAGTTCTTAGAAAGAGGCTGCTTGTACATATCCAGATAGTGTTGCAGGGTCATATTGTCTAGCTGCTGCTCTTCCTGAATTATACCACATTTCTTAGCAACTAAATCTTGGGCCAGTTTGATTACAGATTTGCCTTTACTGTTCTTGGCCTTCAGTCTTTTGCTCTTCCTCTGTTGCTCTTCATCATCTTCTTTTTCTTCTAGGTCTACCCCCCATAATTCCTCTTGTGACTTGGAGTCAGAAGAACAAAAGAAGAGAGCAGGATGGTGGTTGTCAGCTTGAACAACCTCAGCATCTCATTTAGCTCCTGACCCTATTCCCTGATATTTGACTGCATCTGCTGTGGGCTAATAGGATTTGGGGGAATGCAGTCATCATCAGCATTGTCAACTTGTATATCTGGCAAAGGTGCCATATGGTCTGTTTGACTGTCAGCAATCCCAGCTGTGGACATGGCCAACTGCACATCAGCTCCTAAACTTTCAGAGAAGTCTCCTAGAGGCCAGGAGTTACATTCAAATTCTGCAGCCGGGGTGATTAGGATAGCATCAGAACAGAAGCTATCAATGTGGTGCTCTGTTGGAGCTTGAGAAGTTGTGGAAGGAACTTCAAGATCTTGTGAAAAAATTGTTATAGCATCAGACGTTTCTGCCCATTCTTATGCAAGCATAGGGGTGGTTGCCACTTCCTTAAACTGCCATATGTTTCTCAAAGCACGTCGTTCATCAGGGGGCGAGGTAGAGCGATTTGGCGGGACAGACCAGTCTCTCATACCTGTTCTTCGGTGCTTGGATGAGCTTCCTTTGTACCAACCACTACCCCCATCTCTATCACCATGACGTTCTCTCTGTCTTCCACGGGCATCAAAGCATCCTGTCCTCGGCCATTTGAGTGCCCTGGACTTGCTTTGCTTCCTGTCTCTATCTCCTTTATCATCATCTCTTAAGTGTCTACGAGGTTCAAATCTGCCCCTGCATAGGGGAGGAGGGTGCAGCTCATCTTCATCAAGCTCCTCATCTGCCTGCCCAGACTTCCAGTTGAATTCACGCCAGAGGATCTTCCCATCTGCGGTCAGTTCATCACGAGGATAGTGGTAGAACATGAGGTCTTCAACAGCATCAATGTGGATTAGGATCTTGAAAATGTGGCCCCTTCTCATTTCTCTGGGCCTAGCATAGTGCAGCTGAGGGTTTCTACTCAGAGAGGCTTCAAAAGCTGTCAAAGTGAGAAAAACCACTTGCGGGATCTTTGAGGGGACTTTACAGAAAACCCAACACTCAAAAGCCCTAAGGTTATTCTTTTCTCTTGTGGCCTCTTCAACATGGTGGATAGGGCTTCATCACCGAGCACTTTATTAGCTATTTCTAGGGACCAGGCATGGTGCGGTATACCTTCTAAGCTTAACTTAACATGATATGGCAGCAGGGTTCGGTCCCCAAATCTGTCCAAATCCCAGGAATGAAAACAAAGTTCAATTGGCCCATCTACCAATCTGCCCGCCGCAAAGACCACATCTCTAGCATGCTCATCTGAGAATATAGCAATGAAAGGATCGGGGTAGCTGCGGTAAACTGAAAGCTCATGCTTACGGATGTCAAAGTGGTGCATGATGAGCTCCTTCACTTCTCCTCGGGACAGAACACCGAGAGGCCCTTCTTCTATGATCATGAAAGCCCTCCGAGAGAGGAGGCCCTTCCTCTGATCCATCTCCTCAGACGTAGCTGCTATCTTGAACACAAAGCATGGTTGAAAGCGCGGGTTTTCAGGATAGTTGATAGCACTTCCCATGACATCAGCCACACCATCATGATCATCTCCTAACTGAGGGCGAAGCTGGACAGGTCTTCCCAACTGGCCACCACCAGAGCGGCGGCGCTCCATCTCAAACTCTCTGGAGAAAGGAGGCGAGGGACTGAGAGCAGCGAAGTTGGGGCTCTGGACAAACTGACCAGACAAAGGGCAACGAGAGGAGTAACCTCGAAACACCGGGGCACTCAACCTCGTGTTCACAACCTTCTTCGCTCTGCATCTTGATGAGATGTGACCGCTGCCCCAACAACTCCAACACCTGGCCGGGTCTCTGCACTGTGCCACTCTGTGGTCTCTAGCTAGACAATTGAGGCAACGACCAAGGGTCTTTCGCTTGAAGATATGCTGAAGATCTTCTGCCGCAGCAGGTAGATGGGCATGAATGCCTGGCTTCTTTTTTAATCTCCACCATCTTTTCCTTCGCACCAATTGCCAGGGTTGCTGGGTAGGTTCGTCGGAGTCATTACTGCGTCCGGGATTCTCTAGATGAACCGAAGGGCGCGAGCATGGCAGAGACCGTTGCTGAGAACTCGAAACAGAACCAGGTTGGAAAGGGTGGCAAACGCGGATGCTCGGTCTTTTCAGAACTGAAACAGGCTTGGCTTGACCATTCTTGAAACTGGGCCGAGCATGGCCCAAAATATGGCCCACACAACAAGGGGGCAGCCCACAGGCAAAGAACTGAACCGTCGGGCGGGGGTTGAATCGTACCTTCGTCTGTCGGGACGTCACTGTCGCCGGGGGTGGAGGTCGAGTCTTTGCCAGCTTGACCACTTCGGCGTATGATTTGCGAGGGAAAAATCTTGGAGCTTGACATCCAGCTTGGACAAAACCTTCAGTAGAAGCTTCCACAGCTTTAGGGTTGACTGCACGAAGTCGAAGCAGCGCCCTTAAATCTTCCAGACGGAGTGACTGGTGCTCTGCTAGGTCTCCACGGAGATGCAGGAACCACTGGGGGTCTTGAGCTCTGGGATTGTGGCCATCGGAGGTTGGGGGGAGCTTCGGGCCTCTAAACAAAGTAGGGCCAAGCTGCGGCGGGTGGAGGGAGCACTTGTCACTCAGCTTCTGGAAGGGAATGTCTCTCCGACAGCAAGGAGGAGGGACCCCAACGGATTTTGTGGGAGGAGTCGATGGGGGAAGGGGTGGGGAATAGAGATCGGCGGAGTCGCCATGGCTGTCGCCTCTATCGCCACTCAACTGTTGGAGAGCCATTGAACCACTAGTCCACTGACTACAGCAAGCAACAGTCCTTCCGGGTGTTTTGGAGTTTCTATCCTCTTGAACCCATCTTCTTCATCTCCGGCGGCGAGCTCTAGCGATTACTTCTACGCGTGCGTGGTACGTAACGACGCAATCAGATTGCACAGACCTTTGCCACTCCCAGAGCAGCAAATTTTAAATTGTTAGCGCCATTTGCTTTTTTTTATTTTTAAATTTTAAATTGTTGGCGCCATTTGCTTTTTTATTAAAGTTATTTGAATCGTGACTTAGAATTTTACATGTTCACTAATTTTTAAATTAGATAAACAGTCAAAGATAATACTTCTTCCGGTTTTTAATTGACATCGTTGATTTTTAATATCAATTTTAATTATTTGTCTAATTTAAAAATATTATTTCAATTTATAAAACTATTAATCATTTTTAAATATCACTAGTGATAAAGTAAATAATAATAAAAAAGTTCATATGTAAATAATTTTGTGATAAAATGAATGATCAATTAATGTTAGAAGTTTCAATATTTTAGAACTGATAGAGTATTAAAAGTTAGTAATGACAACAATTTAAAAATAGGGGAGTATCTTTATTGCAAAGATAAGTGGAAACTGTGTTGCCATCTTGGAACAAGGTTCTCCCACGTCTTCAGTGTTTTGTCAGATCTCGATTAAACCCTAGTGAATGGGACGATCTTCGTCCTTTTCTTATACTAGTCTCGATACTTGTGCTAACGCTATGGTTTAAAAAAAATATTAACTTAAGAAAATAACATATTAGTATAAAAATTTGAAGCTTCTTATTCTTCACCAATAAAGGTTAAATACATGTATTTTATAGATCAGATAATAGTCCATAATTATGGACCATAAAAAAACAGTCCTAATGTCCTAATGTGTGAATCAGTAGGTTTATTGGAGTTCGTTTTATCTCCAATGAAATTGACTGGCCTCTTGATTCAAACTGCCCATTTTATCTCCAATGAAACAATCAAAAAAGTCAGCTGATAATTAGGATTTGTTAGCTGGATCAGCGCGGTCGGCAACAAACAATATTTTGTTTTGTCCATAAAAAATAGTAGTGCCTTATTTAATTAAATAACTCAAACATACATGCAATACGTCTCTAAACAGGCATGTGTGACGCACATAGTTGCTTGCACGTGTCCTGTGTACGTTTGTTTTATCCTATATAGTAAACGTGTTTTTTATACTAATATTAAAATTTGAAACAAAATTATTTTGTTTTCTAACAACTTTTCTTGATCTCATATATTTATTTCGGAGTAGTTATGTTTTATTAACTAACAATGATCGTGTGAGCCTAAGATCTGGGAGATACTGAAGAGCTCGTCCGTTAGATTTGTAAAAGACGTTTGTGAAGAGATTTCATCCGTCAGATTTGTAACAAGAGATAACTCTGGGTGCATTTTCTGTGTACACGTAGTCTAACCCATCTCTATTGAAGACATTTTACTGAGCGTATGTAAAAAAGAAAAACTGTGCTTTTTAAGAGCAGAGATAAAGATTGGATAGTTAACCAATTCTTATTGATGTAATAACATCGAAGCTTGCGCTTTTTGTAAAGTTTATCTCCTGGCAATGGTACTCCTCTGTAGCATCAATGAGAGAAAGTGGCAGCAAATAAATTATGTGTATTATAATAGGCAATGCAATTTTTTGACTCATTTGACGTTTCCAACATTATATTTATGCCAAGCCACAAAAGCACGTTATATTGGTCAACATCAAACCGAAAGCGATTATATTGTAAAAAAAAGCATGGTTGTAGTTGCGTATAATTTATGACGTGGTCACGTGGAGAGCGTGATATATATAAGGGACTTAGAAAGTTTTGTTTTTTCGAACCTGAATACTCCTTTCTTTTTTGCCATATCATTAGTGTCGACGCGATTGAGGCACCAATAATTAGTATATTACTACTTCCGTTCTAAAATGTAAGCAAACTTCTGTTCCAAAATCTAAGCATTTTTAGTTTTGAATAAGGTTAAACCCTTTTAATTTTTACTAATAATATCTAGCAAATTACATAATTTCTAATGTAAAAATATATTTTTTATAAAAATGTATTTTACGATGAATCAAAAAATATTATTTTTATATGACAAAATATTATTCGTTATATATTACTATTAGTGGTCAAAGTGATAAAAATTTGACTTTGACTAAACCTAGAAATACTTATATTTTGGAATGGAAGGAATATTGGAAAGCTGTTGAGATTGTACAAAATTTTTTAAGGAGGTTTCTAAAGAAGTTGTGTTTAGTTTAGTAAAGGAGAAAATTCTTTATTTGACCCTAAAAATTTCAGCACTTACTTTCTTGGTCTTTTTCTATTCAAACTTTCCTGTAAGGACAGATTTTCATTTTCGGCTCCCTTCATGGCCTTTCCGTCTACTTAGCCTGTTAGCTCTGTTATGTGATGGTAGAAATGACCATTTTGCCCTTGCTCATGAATATTAACATTGTTCAGTCACTTAACGCTATAATTATCATAATAATACTACATCCATTCCAAAATATAAGCATTTTTAAGTTTGGATAAAGCCAAATTCTTTTAACTTTTGCTAATAACATCTAGAAAAGTACATAATTTTTAAATTAAAAATATGCTAATGTGTACTTTAGTCTGATCTCTTTTTTTTCAATATTAAGTTTAATTCTCCTCAAATTTGATTATTTTGAGTGGGACAGGGACATTAGCACGCATAAATGGCATGAAGATTGCACCAGTTTGAGATATGGTCACATATTTAAATCCAAAATTAAAAAAAAAAGTACGCGTCAATGATGTCTGTTTTTAGCATGATGCCACATAATCATGCTAAAAGCTTTAAAAGGGAGTCGTTCTGTGGAGGCGATAGTCTTCTATGCTCCGGTGGCGGCACCCTGCCCGAAGTACTCCTCTACATCGGAAACAGCCCGGCGCCCTGGTCGGTGCCCCTGGCAGCCTGACCGGCGCCCTGGTCAGCACCATTGTCTGCGCCCCAGGCGGCCTGGCCAGCGCCCTGGCTGGCGCTCCGGGTGGCCTAACCGGCGCCCTGGCTGGCGCCTTCTGTAAAATCCCACTTTGAATAAAGATGCAAGTTGCACAAGTTTGGAAATGTGAAACCGAGCTCTAAAACAATTTCAAATGGTTTAAACAAATTTCCAAATTTCATTTAGAATTCAAATTTCAAATATGAGTTCAAAAACTTTTAAAAGAAATCTTGTGAAGAAAAATACTCTCTTGAATGGTCTTGCAAAGAATTGAATTTTTGAAAATTTTGTAAAAGTTTATTCAAAAGTTAAATGGCCCAAATAAATCATTTCTCTCAAAATGATTACCTGTTTTCAAAATTCTATAGAATAAAATGTATTTGGAATTTGAACTTGGGCCCAAAATAAAAGTTGTTCCTCTCAAAAAGTTTTAGCTCTCTGCAAAGTTTTAAAAGTTTTGGAGCTCGGGAAGTATAGGCTTCAAAGCAAATCAGAAGCAGTACAGAAAAATCAGAGAAAATCAGGGAAAAAGAAAAATTTCCGCGGGCCCGCCTGTCAGCGGCTCCACCGCTTTTCTTCCCCAGCTGGCAGCACGCCACGGCAGCAAGCGCGCCCTCGCGCCACGCAGCTACTTACCCAGCCACCGCCAGCCGCTCACCGCTCTGTCGGTCGCCGCCCCGCGCAGGATAAAACTAGAGCCGCGCCATTCCACGGCTCCTTTCTTTTCCGTTCTTCTACCTCGCCGCCCCGCCATTACCACCAGGAAGTCGTCACCGGAGAGACACGCCACCGAGCCACCTTTCGTTACCAAGCTTGGCAAACAGAAGCGCCTCTCCTCGTGCTAGCTCTCTGCGAACTCATCTCCTTCCTCAGTTTCAGAGATCCGTAGTTTTTGCGGTTTGACAGGTTACTATCAAAGATTTATTCCAAATTTCTCCAAGATAGCCAAACCAATGATAGAACTGCTAAAGAAGGATAACAATTTTTTGTGGGATGAAGCTTGTGAAGAAGCATTTCAAACCTTGAAGAAGCATCTCACTACCGCCCCAGTGTTAGCTCAACCGGACATCGCGAAGCCTTTTGATGTGTACTACAATGCCTCAGGCACAGGTCTTGGGTGTGTTCTGATGCAGAAAGGAAGAGTCATTGCTTACGCTTCTCGACAGCTCCGTAAACATGAATAGAACTACCCAACTCATGATTTGGAACTAGCCGCAATAGTTCTAGCATTGAAGATATAGAGGCATTACCTCATGGGTAATCTGATACATCTTTACGCTAATCACAAGAGTCTGAAGTATCTCTTCACACAAGCCGATCTCAACATGAGGCAGAGAAAATGGTTAGAGCTGATTAAGGATTATGAATTGAAAATTTATTATAATTTAGGGAAAGCCAATGTGGTGGCAGACGCACTTAGCCGTAAAGCCCAGTGCAATTTCTATCAACTGTTGCAAGCCTCAGATGAAGAGCCTACTCTGCGAGTGTTACCACATTTAGCCTTGTATAACTTTGCCCTTGTACCCACAATCCGAGAGGAAATCGTTGCAGCTCAGAAGAAAGATAAGGGTATGGCACATCTCTTAGAAAGAGTAAAGGCCAATACTGCTAAGTGCTTTCACCAAGACAATGAAGGTGTTCTATGGTTCAACAAAAGATTAGTAGTGCCGAAGAACCACAAGTTAAGAAAGAAGATTCTCGATGAAGCTCATCTTTCCAAATATTCAATTCATCCGGGAAGCAACAAGATGTATCAAGATCTGCGCAAGAAGTTTTGGTGGACTCGAATGAAGCGGGAGATTGCTAAGTATGTTGCGGAATGCGATACTTGTCGAAAGGTCAAGGCAGATCATTTGAGGTCAGCAGGACAGCTTCAACCGTTATCTATTCCAGCTTGGAAGTGGGAAGATATATCCATGGATTTCATTATTGGACTTCCAAGGACCTCAAAGAAGCATGACTCTATTTGGGTGATTACTGATCAATTAACCAAGTCCTCTTATTTCATTCCGGTATACACTTGTTACAATGCCAAGAAGTATGCCGAGATATACCTTTCTCGTATAGTTTGTTTGCATTGTGTGCCGAAGACCATCATTTTCGACAGAGGTCTTCAGTTTGTGGCACGTTTTTTGGAACAACTTCATGCTTTGCTAGGTACTACCTTGATTAGGAGCTCAGCGTATCACCCTCAGACTGATAGACAGACGGAACGAATCATTCAAATTCTAGAAGACATGCTACGAGACTTTGTGCTACATCATGGCAAGAACTGGGATGAAGGTTTACCGTTAGCAGAATTCTCATAGAACAACAGTTATCAAGAAAGTATTAAGATGACACCTTTTGGAGCTTTCTACGGACGTATGTGTCGCACGCCCCTGAATTAGTCCGAGTCTGGAGAGAGAGTTATATTTGGACCTGATCTAATCCAGAAAGCCGAAGAAAAGGTGAAGTTAATTTAGTCTAACCTTAAAGCGGCCTAGTCCAGACAGAAAAGCTATGCTGACAAGCGACGTCGACCCCTTGTCTTCGCAGTAGGTGATCTAGTGTACCTCCGAGTTTCACCCATGAAAGGAGTACACCGGTTTGGAATAAGAGGTAAACTAGCTCCACGATACATTGGCCCATTTCCCATCATTGAACAATGTGGACCCCTGGCGTATCGATTGGAATTACCAGCAAGCTTGGCTGGAGTGCATAATACTTTCCATGTTTCTCAACTGAAGAAGTGCTTGAAAGCTCCAAGGGATGTGGTTATTCCAGAAATTGAGCAACTACAACCTGATCTTACTTATTCAGAGCAACTAGTACGTGTTATCGATCAGAAGGACCGCGTGATAAGAAACAAGACTCAGAAATTTTACAAGATCCAATGGAGTAATCACACTAAAGATGAAGCAACCTGGGAGACAGAAGAATACTTACAAGCAAACTTTCCAGAGTTTCTTCAATCTCTCTGATGTATTTTCCCCCTCTTCTGTTTTAAATCTCGGGATGAGATTTCTGTAAGGGGGGAGGGCTGTAAAATTCCACTTTGAATAAAGATTCAAGTTGCACAAGTTTGGAAATGTGGAACCGAGCTCTAAAACAATTTAAAATGGTTCAAACAAATTTCCAAATTTTATTTAGAATTCAAATTTCAAATATGAGTTCAAAAACTTTTAAAAGAAATATTGTGAAGAAAAATACTCTCTTGAATGGTCTTGCAAAGAATTGAATTTTTGAAAATTTTGTAAAAGTTTATTCAAAAGTTAAATGGCCCAAATAAATCATTTCTCTCAAAATGATTACCTGTTTTCAAAATTCTATAGAATAAAATGTATTTGGAATTTGAACTTGGGCCCAAAATAAAAGTTGTTCCTCTCAAAAAGTTTTAGCTCTCTGCAAAGTTTTAAAATTTTTGGAGCTCGGGAAGTATAGGCTTCAAAGCAAATCAGAAGCAGTACAGAAAAATCAGAGAAAATCAGGGAAAAAGAAAAATTTCCACGGGCCCCGCCTGTCAGCGGCTCCACCGCTTTTCTTCCCCACCTGGCAGCACGGCGCAGCAGCAAGCGCGCCCTCGCGCCACGCCGCTACTTACCCGGCCACCGCCAGCCGCTCACCGCTTTGTCGGTAGCCGCCCCGCGCAGGATAAAACTAGAGCCACGCCATTCCACGGCTCCTTTCTTTTCCGTTCTTCTACCTCGCCGCCCCGCCATTACCGCCAGGAAGTCGTCACCCGAGAGCCGCACCACCGAGCCACCTTTCACTTTCAAGCTTGGCGAACAGAAGCGCCTCTCCTCGTGCTAGCTCTCTGCGAACTCGTCTCCACCCCCTTATCACTGAGCTCGTTGGATTTGAAGCCTTTCCCCAAACCATAGGTTTCAGGAACCGCCACCGCCTCTCCACCGATTTCGCGAGCGCCGGTGAGTCTCGCCGCAATCCCTTCCGGCTCTGACCTCCTCCCTCAAGGGCACATATGTTGGTCCTACTAATAGACCCAATACTCGAAGTATGTCGCACGGATTTCAAAGTTGAACTTGGGCCATCGTCAGGACCCGACCCACCTCACCGTCGAGCCCCCTCTTCCAGGCCCCCCGCGATGACGTCTTCTTCCATGCCGCTCTTTCTCGTGCTCCAGTGAAGCTGTAAGAGCAATTTGTTTGGTGTTTTATCAAGTTTTGGAGTAGCTCGCCGCTGCTGAAGCCGTTTCTTCGTCCGCCGCTCGTCGAGACCATTGTTCCGGTAAGGGGCTCGCCGCAGAAACCTCTCCACCAGCTTCCTAGTGCCGCACTGATCATTTTGGTCTTTGGCTTGGATGAGCTAACCGCTCGGACGCAGTTCCAGCGAGGGCGCCGCAACTGGCCGGCAACCGTGCCGCCATGGCCGGCTGGGGCTGCGCGC
>BCLF01000001.1:4865719-4898747 GCA_001602275.1 Zoysia japonica | reverse complement strand
GCGCCTTCGATGGCCTGGCCGACCCCCTGCGCGGCGCCCGCCGACCGGCACCTGGCTCCGACCCTAACCCTAGAGACCAGTGACCGGCGCTCGGGTTCCGTGGGTCGCCGGCGGCGTGCGGCAACCTTGATCCGCGGTGAGCGCTCGGGATTGGCCATGCCCACCTCCTACATTGTCCCAATTCACCACCGCTGGCTGCTGCTCTCTCCTCTCTCACTCTCTTTCTACCCGATTGCACCACGCCTGTTCGTGAGTTGAGATGACATTGATACGAGGATAGAATGCTCATTTCATATTGCTCCGAATGCTGCTCTAACGGTGGAAGCTAACAGAATGGACGGAAAGGCCATGAAGGGAACAAAAAATAAAAATTTGTCCTTATAGGAAAGTTTGAATAGAAATGGGCCAAGAAAGGAAGTGTTGAAATTTTTAGGCCAAATAAGGATTTTTTTTCCTAAAATTATTGCCACGTCTAAAAATGATTTTTGAGGAAATGCCAACAACTCTATCCATTGTAAAATATTGACAACATTGACATTTAACATCAGCCTGATCAATCATCTTATTTAAAAAAATTATTGAAATGTGTAAAATTATTAGTTGTGTTTCAGATAACATTTATAATAAAGTAAATTGTAATAAAATATATTATAATATTTATTATACTTTTTAAAATAAGACATATTAAAATTGATATTAGAAGTCGACAGTATCAATTTCTTCTCTATCTCTACTTCTTAAAAAACATCAATTTTTCTTTTTTACATAAATACAGTTAAATATTAAACAAACATACGTTAGACACCACACGTCAGAGAAAAAGAGTAAAGAAAGGTAGTTAGCCACATGTCATCTTCCTTCATCCCCGTGTGCTGACGGGCCGCTCCAGCCGCCGGTCTTGCCTCTTTACCTGGCCGCGAAGGCTGCTCGGAGCTGGGTTCACCGACGCTTCTCGGCGACTTACCCCTGCCTTTCATCGACCTCTCCACCTGCTCGTCTCAGATGCCCGCCTTATGCCTTCCTGCGGCTTCTCCAAGGTGAGATTTCCATCTCCCTATCATTATATCATACAGACGCCTTCAGTTCCTCTGACTTTCTATCATTCAGAGGATGGAGCTCTTGGAGTAATTTCTTGTTTCAATAATTTGTTGGTAGGTTTATGCAATAGGAGTAGAATAGGATAGGTTTATGCAATAGGATAGAATAGGAGTGCATCAAGGAGTATGGATGCGTCTGTGAGGACTCCTTTTTTTTCCCTGTAGAATTTTTGTTCTATTTGGATTGGTTATTGCCTTATTGGTTCATGGAGCCGCCTGCAAGTGCCCCACTTTTGCAATTTCCTCGATTGACAGGCTTGGTTGCTGAACCTAAAACTTCATTTCTATATTCTTTAGCCGTTCTTCTTTGTTTCTTGAAGTTGTCCATCTCATCATGGGGTCTGCAGCCTCTCTGAATTTGAAGTGGATGTTTTTTCCTCATCTAATTTTTGCAACTCACCAGATCATTTTAGAACTTGTAATCTCGTCATTGCTTGGATGGCAAAAGTCATGGTTTGATTGGCTTGGTTGGATTCGGAAGCATTTCCTGCAGGCTCTCTGAATAATCCAACAACTTGTTTGTTTCCCCTTTTTCAGGATAGCAATTAGGCTCATCAGTCAGTATAACGGAACTGAATTCCGAAGTGGAATGTGATGTCAATTGCATGCTGCTTGCCGGTTGTCGAGTGCGTGTACTGCCTGGCATGTGCACGGTGGACTTGGCAGAGGTGTCTCCACTCTGGTGGTTACGACAGCGAGACGTGGGGGCTTGCATCAGCCACAGAGTTTGAGCCTGTGCCTCGAATGTGCCGATTCATCCTATCAGTCTATGAGGATGACCTGGAGAATCCACAATGGGCGCCCCCAGGGGGTTATGGCATGGAGCCACGGTGGGTGGTGCACCGAAAGACGTATGAGGACACACACGGTCATGCTCCCACATACCTGATCTATGTCGACCACCAGCATTCAGATGTCGTGCTTGCCGTCCGTGGCATGAACATGGCCAAAGAGAGTGACTATGCGGTACTGTTGGATAACAAGCTTGGCCAGATGAGATTTGATGGTGGCTATGTGCACAATGGCTTGCTCAAGGCTGCCGAGTGGGTGTTTGAAGCTGAGTGTGATGTTCTGAGGGACCTTCTGGAGAGAAATCCAGGTTACACACTCACATTTGCCGGGCATTCACTTGGTTCTGGTGTTGTGGCGATGCTGGCTCTGGTTGCAGTGCATAATAGGGAGCGGCTGGGTCATATAGACAGGAAGATGATACGATGTTTTGCAATGGCGCCTGCCCGGTGCATGTCACTTAATCTTGCTGTCCGTTATGCTGATGTCATCAACGCTGTTGTTCTTCAGGTAAAGTTGCATTTAGTCATTACCACCCCCGTGGCATGTTTTATGCCTTCTTTGCAACTATATAAGGTGTAAATTGTTTGATTTCATTGAATTCAGTTGTATTGTTAGTTATTACCGATTCAAGGTTGAAAATTAAAGCATCCTTTCATTTATTTCTTAGCACTTTACAATCACAACCGATGATACTATTTATGTTAAATTGTTCTCGTCGTGTCATGCATGTTTCGGATCTAAAATGCAAGTTTGTTCACTGTATTCTTATATTGCTTTGTTTTTCTGTCCATGTTGGGTTTTATTGTAATTGGATAGTTCTTCCATCTTAATACAAAGGCATATACTTCTCCTGTGTGTTCGTGAAAAAAAAATTCTGTAGTTGATTCTCAGATATAGAACTCCGACTGAATCTTCGTATGTTTCTGCTAATGTGCTTATTTATTAAAACAGGATGATTTCTTGCCTCGCACAGACATTCCTTTGGAAGACATCTTCAAGTCACTTTTCTGGTAATATGACTTGTTTTTCTGTAATATCATATCAACATGGCAACTCGTTTTGTAGGGGTTTATGATCTCTGCATCTTTTCAGGGTTCCTGATGTAGTCCTCTTTGTACAGCTTGCCTTGCCTTTTATGTGGAAGGTGCCTCATAGACACATGTATACCTGAAAGTGCGATGCTGAGAGATCCAAGGCGCCTCTATGCACCTGGCCGTCTCTACCACATAGTTGATAGGAAACCTTTCGGGTATTTCTTTGCTTTGCATTTCTAAATACTCTGATCATTGTATGCACAACACTGCAGCCACATGTATCATTTACGAAAAGTAAGATATATTTCACCATTGATCTTGCAGCTATTTATTTTACTGAGAAACTTTCATGCTAACATCACAGGATTATTCTAATTTTCAGTAGCTTGTCTTGCTAAAATAATGAAGCAATGGATCAAGAATAAAGTTTTCGTTTCTCCAAAATGTAGTGTTTCCTAGTTTGATAAACTCATATAATTATTTGATTTGTGTTCTCAAAGACTTCCTGCTGCAGATGTGGAAGATATCCCCCTGTTGTAAGAACAGCGGTGCCAGTGGATGGTCGATTTGAGCACGTTATTCTCTCCTGCAATGCGACATCTGACCATGGTATTATATGGATTGAAAGAGAAGGCCAAAGGGCGCTGGATGTAAGCCTTCTGCTCCCTTAATTGACTACTGTGTCATGACATACTAGTTAGTATCATTTTCTTGTAATACTTAAGAAAATGGTGATGGTTTGTTTCAAGTAGAGCCTGACCATCACTATTTCACATCTAGGCGAGCAAAGATTTCAAGACAGACTTTTTTTTTGTCTTCTCATGATCTCATGAGGGAGACTTTTCTGTTTCTGCTGCTTTGGTACTTTTAGCGTCGTCAGTTTGGCCATTATTCCGAAATGATCAGTGTTTGCAATGTAAAGTTTTTTGGCTGAGAAAACACAGTTTATGGTGAGTAAACATTTCAGGAGTAACGAATGCCATTGGAATTAACAGTCTTCTCCCTTTCAGTTGATGCTGGAGAATGAAAGTACCACAAAAGCACCTGAAATTCAAAGGATGGATGATCAGATCACCACAACGAGGGATCATGACGAGGAGCAGCAGGCAGCTCTGAGGCGTGCGGTTGCTCTAGGGGTTGCTGATGTTAATGTGCCATCGAGATATGGTACATTCAATGAAAATATAACTGCTGAAGCCGATGAGGCTTCCCCAATGCTCTCAGACAGTGGCAGGCGCAGGGCGATCTGGGACGAATGGATCAAGAGGATTTTCGAGAAGGATGAATCTGGACAAATGGTCCCACGGAGATGATCTTGACAGTCAAACCATCCTGAATTAGAATTAGAATTCTAGATAGCAGCAGGTGATCTTCCCACCTCTTCAAGTCTGTTTTGAAACCTTGAAACGGTGACGGAAGGGAATTAGGAATTATCATTGTAGAGCAAGTAAAGTATTTAGATCAAGCAACTGAGAAAGAGCATACACCAATAATCAATCTGTAATTTTTCTCTCCGATTGCAAAATTTACATGCCAGTAGCTGGGTCTGTGACGCTGATGATCTTCTGTAAAATCCATGTCTCGGCATGTTTTACAGAAACTTGGAAATAAATGGGGCAAACACATTGAGGACTCCTTTGGAATGTAAGATTTTCACATGAACCATACATGAATTTTCACATAATTAGTTCAATTTCATAGAAAAATATGAAATTTCCTCCATTCTAAATAAGGCCGGTTGACTGACATTATTGTGTGGAAGTGCCATTGCCGGTGGGGCTGTGGCCTTGGATCCCTTTGGGAACATAGAACAAATCTTCCGCCAAATTTGATTATTTTGACTAACAATTTCTTGAAATATTGGTGTTGAAAAAAACCTCTTTTTATTACAAATTTCGGCAACAAATCGCTTGCTGTGTCAAGCTTCGCAGGACTTGACATTGCCAGCCACTCGCAGACGTCTTTGGCGGCAAAAGCTGACGCCGTCCACGATGGCACCAAGCTGTCACCTCAAAATATTTTATTTGAAAAGTGCTGTCTCCCCGAGTTGTTTCCCGTTGACTTGACAGAAGCCGGTCGCCGGCGCGAAGGCGCAAGATCTCTCGTTTCCTCGTCCTCCTCGGACGGTCAAGCTCCGCGCCTGCGGACGGAGGCAGACGCCATCCATGGCTGCCATGATCGCGACGGCGGCTCTGCCGACGGCAGCCCGCTCTGTGGCGGCGCTCCTCGCGGAGGGCGGCGGGGCGCCCGCGGACGAGCTGCGGCGGCTGGAGCGGAAGCTCTTCGCCGCGCGGAGCCTGGCCGCGGACGCCGAGGAGCGGGAGGGCCGCGACGCCGGCGCCAGGGACTGGCTCCGCGATCTACGGGACGCGCTCTACGGGCTCGGTGACGCCGTCGATGACTTCCGACGCTCCACCGCCGTGGCCGCCCGGCGGCAGCGGGAGGGCCGGAGATCGGTGAGCGCGTCCTCTGCCTTGTTGGATCCTGTTATGCGCTGAAACCCCAATCATTCAAGCTAAAAAAACTCGAGCTACAAAAAGAAAAAAAAAAGGAAGAAGATTGAAACTAGTGAATTTAGTTGACTTTATATTGGACTCCTGATATTTGCAACTGCCAAGCCGAGGCGAGGGGGTGGCCGTATTTCGCATCTTGGCTAACCATTATTGTTCTGTGATATTATCCCCAGTGCCTTAGAAATTATAACAAAACAGTCGCAAAGAAATATATAACAAAACAAAAATGAAACTCGACGAGGTTACAACTAATGGCATAACATTATAATGCAATTTTATCTAATCCAGAAATCATTTGTAGCAGAAACAATACTTATATGAAAACACTTGACATTTTGCCATGTCTTTTGTGGGTTACTAACATCATATATGATCTTCATGTGAACAGTTTCGACAGTTGTTTATGTTGCCATCCAATATCGACAGAATCCGGTACAAGACATTGAAAAACAGTGTCAACCGCCTGAATGAAAAAATGGATAGTATTCTACGGAAAGCTTCTGAACTGGAACTTGTAGCAGTCAATGTGGAAGGACAGAACGGAATATCTGAATTTTCTTGGGAGGTGGTTCCGGATGATGATACTTTGGGTGATATTGAAAATGAGAAAAACAAATTGATTGATGTATTAACAGAAAGGAAGAGTGCAAACAGAGTTGTCACAGTTGTTGGGGGTAGCGGAACGGGTAAAACCACACTGGCATGGAAAGCTCATGGGGATCATCGTATAAGGAATGCTTTCAGTACTGTTGTGTGGGTGAGTGTCCTCAATGACTTAAATGACATTGGATTATTGTCTGCAATTGTAAGGGCTTCTGGTGGAAATCTCAAAGGAGAAGAAAACAGGGTGCAGCTTGAGGCCATGCTAGCTTCCATTCTTAAAGGAAGAAGGTTCTTACTGGTACTTGACAATGTACGCAGTCATCAAATTTGTGAAAATTCTCTAGAGTCCCACTGGCATATTTGTGGTCATGGAAGTAGAATTTTGATCACCACTCGTGATGAGAGTGTTGTCACAAAAGTTAGGGATGCTTACCGCTACCAGATCAAGGAATGGACCTTTCAGGACTGTTGGTCCTTGCTTTGCCGTCATGCTTGTCTGGATGAGAACCTTTATGAAAATACTTTGAGGAATATTGGAATTTTGATAATTCAAAAGTGTGGCAAGCTTCCAATGGCTGTGAAAATTATAGGTGCTGTCCTAAGAACGAAGGAACAAACCCAAGAGGCCTGGAAAAGAGTGTATGAAAATGAAGGATGGTCTCTCCAGAACATTCGAGATGATGTACATGGCTTAAACAGGGCCATCTATTTGGGCTACCATAATTTGCCATTGCATCTGAAGCAATGTTTCATTTATTTATCACTGTTCGCTGAAGGTTCTGTCATTAGGCAGCAGTTTGTCAGCCAGTTATGGATTTCAGAGGGTTTGATTGAAGAACAAGATAATTGTAGTCTTGAAAAGACTGCAGAGGAGTGTTACAAGGAGTTATTATCTAGAAATCTTCTGCAGCATGAAATTGGAAATGAAGACATAACTAGATGCACAATGCATGATCAAATCAGACACTTTTTGCAGTTCTTTGCAAAAGATAAAATCTTTTCTGGTGAACTGAAGCCCAAAACAAATGAAAGTTCCATTGAAGGGTTACGACATGTGTGGATTAGTAGTAACAAACTCATGACCACCATCGAAGACATAGGAGATGTGGCAAGTATGAAGACAGTTATTCTATACAAGAATCCAATGGGAAATCATGGCTTAGACAAGCTATTTAAGGGGCTCAAATATTTGCAAGTGTTGGACCTTGGTGGTACTGAAATTAAGTATATTCCGAGAACATTGGAATCTCTAATTCACCTTAGGCTGTTAAATCTTTCACTAACCCGAATTAAAGAGCTTCCAGAGTCCATTGAGTGTCTTATAAATCTTCAGTTCTTGGGTCTCCGATTTTGTAATTGGCTGCATACTCTTCCATTTGGAATTGGCAAGCTGCAAAATTTACGAAATCTTGATCTTCGAGGAACAAGCTTGCATCAAGTCCTACCAACTTTGGTAGACCTGAAGCATCTCACCACGCTACATGGCTTCATTGTAAACAGTACAGCCAATCGTGAGGATGATCCGACTGGATGGCCTTTGGAAGATTTAAAATCTCTAGATGCACTGAGAAGCCTCCAGATATTGAAGCTGGACAGAATCTTGTACTGTTCGACGATGCAAGGAAACCTGCTGGAAGGGAAGTCTCACCTTAAGGAGCTTGAACTATGTTGCAGCAATGATGATAGACATTCTCAAGGACAAGATGCGAAAACACTTAAAGACATATTTGATAAGCTTTCTCCTCCAGAATGCTTGAAATCTCTCAAAATAGTAAGCTACTATGGAAAACATTGCCCTGATTGGCTACCTAATCTCTCAAGCCTCCAGCGCCTTATTCTTGTTGATTGCAAATTTTGCGAGCATTTGCCAAACCTGGGCCAGCTAATTGAACTTAAGTTCCTCACCATAATCGGTTGCGCCAAGTTACTTACAATTAAGCAAGACTGTACAAATTTGATTCAGGCATTTCCTAAGCTACAGAAGTTGCACCTTAGAGACATGCCAAACCTTGAATCATGGACAGGTTTTACATCTGGTGATATGCCATCACTTGTGAAATTTCGTCTGGAAAATTGTCCTGAACTGCGGTCCCTGCCATCAGGGCTCAGTTACTCAAAAGTCCTCACAAGCATGCAAGTACACCATGTTGATAGCCTGCAAGTCATTGAAAACTTGCCTGTGCTCAAAGAATTGAATCTTCAAGCCTGCAACAAACTTGAACGAATCTCAAATCTTCCATTACTTGAAGTTATGATAGTTACCAGTTGCTCTAGGTTGAAGCATGTCAATGAAGTCCACCTTCTTAGTCATGTTCGTATTGTAGATAGAAAAATAAGCCAACTTCCAGATTGGTTTTCTGCGAATGCCTCCATGCTCCAGACGCTCAGTATACTTGGTACTACAGAGATGCTTGAAAGGTTATTTCCTAATAGAGAAGACTGGGAAATCATTCGTCACATCAGCAAAGTTTATGCAAACTTACCTGATGAATCTCCATTCTTCACCTACACAAAGAGCTCTGCTGATTTCCATGTTGATCAAGGAATTGGAGAACGAGTAAGCCCGCCTGTTCTTTCAGCAGCTGGAATTGCACATGAAACCCTGAGTGTTTCACTTGACAGTACTTTACGAAGGACCATTCGAATTGTTGCGAACAGAGCACCTGTCATCCAGACATCAACTGTGAAAAGGGCGATGAGACGCTACCTTGTTCCATATCTTATCTCAGTTATCATTGTTATGCAACTTCTTTGGTATTTGCTGCGGAATAGGACATACAAAGAAATTTGGCTTGTTCAGGCTCTTTTTATCTTCTTCACAACAGTTATCTTGCTGCTGCTTGTATTTCTTGACTGAGGATTTTCTATTGTCTGATTGTGATCAGGTGGACATAGTTTCATCCTCTGCAGCATTGCATGTGCATTGTATGCCAAATGTGTTTAGGGTGAAAGAACCTATGGAAACATCATATGTGTGCAAAACAAATTTCATGAACATAAAGTTACTCCTTGTTTCGTTACATTATTTATGTAATGTGTGAATGTATCTTCACCTTTTCATGGTCCTGCTGGTGATGTATGCCTTGAGTGGTATATCAATATTCATTACAGCAAATAGGTATGCTATAAAAATGTATCTCATGACGAACCTAATGATACTTATTTGATACTCTCTCCGTCCCAAATTATAAGTTACTCTGGAGTCTTTCAGTTTCCCAAAATATAAGTAGTTTTTACTTCCCGATAGTTTCTCTCTTTCTCAACACTTTTATATCTCTCCCCTTCGTTTTCAGTACATCTCACTTTTTTCAATGTATTTAATTCCCATGCTCAGACCCAAAATAGCTTATAATTGAAACAGAGGGATTATCATAAATATCGATGCTTTTATATAAATTTGGTTGTTCATAAAAATGATCTTACTTGGGGCAAATTTAGATTGGTACTCTTTATGAAGAGAGGGAGTAAAATGTAGGAATATGTAAATGCTACTGTAAAAGCTATTTTTCGCCAGCATTTTAAATAAGCAAAAGCTATTACACAAGAAAACAAGTTCTTCTGAGGACCTATTTCAATATAAGCACTGCAGTCGCATTCTTGAAAGAGCTTGATTTTTTTGTATGATAAATCACATATGAATTTCAAGACTTCGCATCTTGTCCAGTAGATTGCCGTGAGGGATGTCTCATCATCCTCCCTGTGCGCAGCATACCCTCTGATCAAACTCATGGCGCGCTGCCAACCTATTTAAATCTATTTATTATTTGTGGATTCCTGATTTATTATAACAAAGTGAACTTGATCTATTTATTATTAATATAAATGTGCACTTCCTATTAAAGCATATGCACCTAAAATGCTAACTGACCAACTGGGAATAATCCCAAAACCAGGAGTCAAAACTGCATTCTTGGATGGCATTAACCATTGGTGAAATGGCGCAAGTGCAACCTGGTTACTACAGCTACTTACCCTGGACAAGTTATTGAAAATAAAGGATCTGAATAATTTTGAGACAACAAAACCATGTACATCCGATTTCAAACGGGAAAAAGCAAATGCGACATCTTTTTTTTTGTCTAACTACAGAGTTTTATCATGACATCAATATGTCGTTGACAATAAAAATATAAGGGCAGCAACAAACAGAAGAAATGTGAATAGACGATCAATTCTCATCCATGGCGTACTTTTGGGTTGACTAATTTGGACGCTGCTGCTTATAACTTCATCCGTAGAGACAGCATCCTCAACTTGTGGAGCAACAGGCATTGTGAAGCTCGGCGTGCTCTGTAAAGATTTTGCAAGAGATCTTGCACTCCTGTGAATGTTTCCACTGCTTTTAATGTAGGAAAAGTAGGAGGAGCCATCTGGCAGATTTGTGTATACATGATCAGCATTGTGGATGACAGACCAATGTCGGGCAGTAGCGGAGGAGCAGCTATCAAGTAGCACCTCACTGCCAATGATCTCTAATCTCCGGAGCATGAATGGTATCTCCGGCTGCAGCCATTGTGGGAGTTCAGCTGAGTTCCTGTCATTTAAAAGCACGGTGTGCAATGAAGGGACATCTTGCACAACATCCAAAAGCAAGCAGTTAATTACTTTTAAATCTTCAAGCCTTCTGAGGTTTGAGATCATCTTCAGCTTCCTGTTCTCACGAATTTCGAGTTTTTTAACTGAAGGTAAGTTTTCAATTTCTTCCAGGCTATCAGCATGTTCTATGTGCAAATTGGTCAATGCGATACAATGTTTGAGACATCTAGGGAGTGAATCCAACTTGGGACATTCAACAATATTGAAATTCATGAGTAAAGGCATATCTCCTTCTTCAAGGCCAGACAGTGACTTTAGGTTGCTCATCTTTCTGATGTGAAACTGCTCAAGCTTTGGAAACGCCACCCCATTATCTGGAGTCCCACGAATCTCAGGGCCAATACAAGTTGACACATTTGAACCACTTATCACTAAGAATTTTAGATATTTCATCTGGCCAAGAGAAGGGAGAACCTGGCAATGCAAGCAACCGTTAAGGGTCAGTCGCTGCAGTTCTCGTAGATGAGATGGGTCTAGCCAAGATGGGAATCCATGGCCATAATAATTTTGTAGCTTGACAGAGATAATTGAAGGTCCTGGCTTGAGTGTCTCAAACACATCTTTAATATTCCAGGCCCTACTAATTTCCATTGTTCCATTGCCAGTGCTGCAACATAGCTCTAGCTCTTTGAGATGACTATTTGAGTCTAGCGCTGATTGTGTTGTGTGTTCCCATGTCTTGTCTAGCTTCTGTATCTGGAGGCTTGTAAGGTTAGATAAGGAACTCAGTTCTTGAATTGACCAACCATTTCTGCTCCCTGTACCACCTGGTCTCACAAAAAAACCTTGAAGGCATTTCAGATTTCTCAAGAGAGAGAATTTGAATTTCACCTGATTGAGTCCAGCTCCTGATATGTCCAGGGTTCTCAACTTTACAAGGCGTCCAACGGATTCCGGGAGAACACACAGACGAGTGCAGTTCTTGAGAATTAAGAACTGCAGCATTCTTAGATTCCCAATAGCTGCTGGAATTTCTCGAACTTGGGTGTTTGCAAAGCTAAGATATCTAAGATGTGTCATCCTTCCCAAACTCCCATTAATGCACTCAATCTGTGTATCCTGAAGGTCTAGAACTCTTAAGTGTGTGAACTTCTGAAAAATATCACCGAGCGTCCTGTCATTTAATCGACTCCCAGACAGGATGACTGTCCTCAAGCTCCTCAGTTTTTTAATACTGTTTTGTATGGCTTCTACACCTCCAGCTGTAATTGATAAGCGGAAGGGTTTCAACATATCACCTATATCTTGAGGATTACCAATAAAGTTTTCATCCTGTGACTGGAGAAGTGCAAATGATCTGAAAAGATGAGGCATCTTTGCTCCCTCCGCACCACAAGCATCATTTTCTTGCAAAAGAAGGCCCTTTCCTATCAGCTCCTCATAACAACTTCCAGCTACATCCTCAATTGTTGTATGTGACTGTTGTGCTGTATTCTGCGGAGGCATAATAAACCCCTCTGCTATCCACTGTTGGGTGATGCGCTGCCGATCAATCACAGACCCTTCTGGGTATAATGAGCAATAAAGAAAACACCTCTTCAGGTAATACGGTAACTTCAGGTAGCTCCTATTAATAGCATTTCTTATCCTTGAAGAAATGCCACAGAAATCACTGGCGCAGATCTTCTCCCAGTCATCTTCCTTAGGTTCCACATTCCTTAGATGGCATGCAATTCCTCTTATAGCCATAGGAAGGCCACTGCACTTTTGTACAATTCGCCTCCCAATATCTTGCATGTCTCCAGTGCTCTCATCAAGGAAAGCCCTTGTACGAAGCAGACACCAACCATCGTCCTCATTAAGCCCCTTCACACGGTGAAGATGAACTGCCCCCATCCTCCTTGCAACACGCTCATCCCGGATTGTTAGAAGGACCCGACTGCCAGGTCTGCCATGCTGTGCTTGAATCTCGAGCCGCCTGTCCCAAACATTCTTCCTCACATCATCAATGACCAGTAGAAACTTGTTACCTTGTAACCATTCACGCAGCTGTACTTGTTGTCTTGCAGTCTCATCTTCGCTGAACCTATCACCTGACCACATTGCTAGGCGCCGCAGGTCTTTGGAGAAATGAACCCATACCCTGATGTCAAACATAGCTTCTGCCTTGTGGTATACCTTTCTTGCAAGAGTGGTCTTGCCAACCCCAATTGTTCCAATAATAGCAAACAAATTACGATTAGGAATATCTTCTCTATTTAGTAGTCCGATGAGACTGTCAGAGTCATTTTCCACCTCTCTACCCACAATATCAGGATCTAGATCTGGACCAATATTAAGATCCGGTTTTGTTTGATCCTCAGTCACAGGATTTAATGGATTAATATAGAGCATGGCACTCTCCAATTCAATGCCATCCAGTTTCTGATTCAGCTCACGTATATCACTAGCAATTTTGTAATCAATACTAACATCTATGCAGCACTTGAAAACAGATGAAGGATTGCATTCCTGTACATAGAAGAAAATATTTATTTTCTCACCAGAATTGCTTGGTATGAAATTTAATGATGAAATGAAATATGCAGGTTTGGAAAATTGCTATCTTAGGGAAATTAATGAGCAACCAGTTCATGGTGTCTATCATTCAGCCAAAATTAAATTGGGCTTCTCACAGTTGACATTGGCCATCCAGGCATTGCTACTTAAAAGTCATGACAGGTTATGTCTATGATATAAAAATTATGTTAGTCTTGCGCACTTGGCCAACAGTTAAGAATCAGTTGACTTGCCACACATGATTGTTGGGACAGCTCAACCCATCCTTCAACAAGGTGGTAACACTACTAGTGCACAAATATACTCTTGAAAAATAAAACCTAATCACTACAAAAATAATGTTCCACACGTCTTCCAAGCTGCAAGCCTGTGATAAATCAAGTAAGCGGTGTTCTACATTTCTACTTTCCATGCCGTGTGAATCTCTCTAACGTCCATAGAGTTGAGAGAATTACAAGGAACAAATAGGGACAACTGTTAAAATCTCACAGATAACATTTTACTAGATTGTGCTGTCTGCAAAATGAAAAATGAATCACCTGACCTGTAGTTGTGATGTTTGGAGTCTCTCCTTTTCAATCCTACAGCGGTCAATTATGTTTTCGGCCTCATAAGTGATTTCTTTCAACTTCTTCAGCCAATCTTTGGTGGTTTCATATTGCTTTACTGTCTTCTCTGCATCACTTATGATAGCTTCCATACTCTGAAGTTTTCCAGTTAGTTTGCTGATCTCATTTTTGACGCACAGAACGTTGGCAACATCATCAGTGGCTAAACTGAGAAGTGATCTGATAACTTGCTTTGTGACCTCAGATATGATCATCTCCATCACAACTCACTTGAGGTGTTCAAATATTCTTACACTGCAAAGAACCAAGCATCATTGTGTTAGAAAAAAAGAGAGTATCCTCCTGCTATTCAATGAAGGGGAGCCCTGGCACAGCGGTCATAGGTTCGAGTCCTAGAAACAACTTCTTGTAGAAAATGCAGGGAAAAGCTGCGTACAAAAAACCCAAAGTGGTCGGACCCTTCCATGAACCGTGCGCATGTGGGAGCTATATGCACCGGGCTGCCCTCATGGCATTCACTACCATTGGGACCCAAGCAAAACTATAAACTTGCAGCATCCTTCTGCTGTTCACTATCATTGAGAACCAAGTAGAAGTACTCACCTCCAGTTTTGAATTGTTCATGTTGATTAGTTCCAATTTGAACTAACCAATGTCAAGAATGTAAAACCGGAGGGAGTATAAACTTGAGCAATCATCTTCATTAAACAAGCTATATTTCATGGAAATTATAGTCTGTGCTTTTGAATTAGATTACCAGAATACCAACACAGTACAATGAAACATGTTTAAAAGACAAAAAATGATATATGTTTTTTGCAACTCACAAATTGTTGGAGACATAATATAAGAGTCCTTTTAAAATAGATCAAGTGATGTTTTTTCACCTCCTAAGAGGTTAGACATGAATTCAATCTCAGTCGTTGATTTATATAGGGAAACATGCCCCTGATTACCGTCACCTGCCAAAACTCACAAATTACTTTCCAAATTGAATTATAAATTAATTAATAATTATTGAAGAACTTTTACCTCTTAGGAGGTAAAAGAACAATTTAAGCCTCGAGATCAGCATAAATGAACGGTCCACATTCATTTGGGTCTATTTTAAAATCTGCCTAATATAATGGCATGTTGTTGAAATATAGAATCAAAAGAAACAGGAAGAACCCAATGCTCGATTGTGCTGGTTGGAAAGGCATGTGATTAAATCTACATCAAGTACATTTATACAGATTTATCTTCATAACTCTGCTTTCCTTTAGTTATTTCAAGCTGATATGCGTGGGAGTCCATTTTGGTGATGTCGACAAATGTATGGCTAGCCTAAAACTTCCTTCGGGTCAAACTTCACCAGAATTTCAGAAACACTTCTGGGCTCCTACGCTAGCCTAAATCATCCAGCAAAAGAATTTTTCCTAGACCCTCTAGAAATATTCTAGTTTCGCCAAAGTGCCCTCGGAATCCTCAATTCCCAACAAACAAACATTTTTAACAGCAAATCCCGCAACAAATTTTGGTGGGACGCATCAGAGATACTAGGCTGCATCGTGAATACCTTTTGGAAACCTTGAAGGCCGTAGTAATGCACCTCCAACCTCACCCGAATCTTGATCCTGGAACTCGGAAGGAGACGCTGAAGATTCAAAGGCGACAGCTTTCGCCGGACCGACCGACGTGGAGCCTGAACGCCGTCCCGCGGGAGTAGATCTTGGGAATATCGCCGCTGCGCAATGCAGCAAGCGGCAGACGCGTCGTCGTCTTCGCCGCAGCTTCCATCCGGGTCGCCTCGCGGCATCGCCTGCACTTTTTTATGCTCGAGTCGTCGGGCGGGTGCCGGCGAGGAAGCGAGCTGTCAGAAAATTCTTCAGTTGACGAACTAGGTGTGAAAATTCGCAGTCAACCCCCTTACGTTTCATATTTTTGGCAAAGATTGAGGACCTAACTGGTGTACGATTGTACTAGTATGTAGAAATTTACTTTTGGGTTTTATATCAATCCACCGAATGTGCAATAGCTCGGCAATTTTTTTTTTAAAAAAAAACAACAGCTGCATTTGTTCTTAATCAACTTTTCTTGCCGATGGGTAGCCACGATATCCAGCATAAGAGTGTTTTTAGCACACTGATACTGCAAACCGGCCTTTTTTTTTTAGGAAACTACAACATGAACCCGTGTTATGCCAAAGCAAAGTGGAATTAACATCTGGATCTGAATATCTCAAATTTTAAAAAGTGATCATATATGTATCAAATGAATCTAATTAATTTTAGAAAAATTTCAAGATACCCATGTGTATCAAGCAAGAAGTAAAAGTCAATCCATGGCTGACGGTCTATGGGTTCTGTGTAAGTAAAAATAAACTAATCAAATCTCATCATATCATGTTCTCATGAAAGTGAAAGTTCAAAAATAAATAGAATTTCTCATGCTACCAAAATTAGAGTTGGAATTTCAACTCTTACATATGATTGATTGGGTAGAACTTTTAAATTGGTTGTACTCCAGTTTGTAAGGAAATATATTGTAGCATAAAATAAGAAAAATAGAGTGTACACTGAAGAAGCTATGAAAATAGATTTATGCAGCTCATGTGAGCCATGTAAATCGGAGCCTGAGCAAATGCCCTAAATATATTAACTGATTTCTTGGTACCAATGGACATAGGCATAAGTGCATCAAAGAGGGGAAGTGTTGGGCAAGATGACGCCAATGTATGCGACGAAGATGGGCGAGGATGTCGAGGAGCAGGCCATCCGAAAAAAGATCTGTTGATCAGGTCAGTGTGTGAACGGACTCCTTGAAAATTGAAAGATGTAAGAAGGCAAACATCTTACATAATAAATATTACTCTCTTCGGTTTTAAATCATTGACACCGTTGATTTTTAATATCAACAGTGTCAATAATTTAAAACCGAAAGGAGTAGCTCGGTTGAAATAACACATTCAATATTAGCTTCATTAAAATCACACTTTCAACATTGACGTACCGTTATTACAACACTATATATTATTTTTGCCTTTGGCAATAACATGAATGCACAAAACAATACCTGCTATCAATATTTTTGCGAAGATACATAATGTATTTTCGAAATATTATACCAAACTTTATTTTTTTTAAAAAAAAGACATATGACATTTTCACAATATTAATGAAAATTTTATATTAGGAAATATAATAAAAATTTCCAAAATTATTTTTAAATATATAGTTTTTTGGAAAAATCATTAAATATTTTTTCACATTTCTCTTAAATACTTAGTTTTCTATTTTTTTAAAGTGTGGTATAATATTTTTTAAAGATATCATGTATCATACAAATACGAGTAAATTTTACAAAACTACATGTATTTTATAAATATTATCACAAAATTACATATTTAAACCATAGTTTCAAAAAACTAGAGATTTGCTACAGTAAATTTCAAACACATTACATAAGATATGTAGTTTTATGATAATTTTGAGTATAAAATCTGTAATTTTATGATAAATTATATATAAAATCTGTAATTTTTTTTATGAACTTGATATAAAATTTGTAGTTTTCTAAAATTATAACTTAAATCTGTAATTTTATGATAATTTTAACAAAATACCTGTAGCTAATATTGATATCAGGTACTTCCATCTCCTCATATGGTTGGCAAGTCAAGAAGCTAAAACAGGGCAAAAATAATATATGGTGCTATAATAACATTATATTAATATTGATATTGAAAATACTATTTTGGCGAAGCAAAAATCTAGCAACGCAGAAAAATCACCATACAAATCTGATGGAACCTGCCGCCGGAGACTCCAGCGATCCGCCGGCGCCGGCGACCCCGGAGGATCCCTCTCCGGCAGAAACCTCGTCCTCGCCGCCCTCCGCCGCCGCAGTCGCGCGGGAGGTGGCGGCGGCGATGGAGACCGTGGAGCGGGACGCCGCCGCCATCGCCAGCAGCTACGCCTCCCTTTTCGCCTCCCTCCGCGTCGCCCTCTCCAACGTATGTGCTCTCTTTACTCCCGAAACGCTGGTCGTGCCCTCGAGTTCTCTCCTACTCTACTCTGCGTTGTTAGTACTGTTACTACGGTTCACTGATGGATGAATTGTGCTTGATGCCACGTGACGCGCGGAAGAAAAAAAAGGTCACCTCCACGTCGGCGGAGAACATTGAATGCCTGGGAGATGTCGTCGGCCGCCTCCAGGAATCCGGTGAGTACATGGAGTGGTCTTCGAATGCCGTGATTTTCTTTTACCGTTGTAATTAAGAATGTAGGATTCTGTAGTCTTCTCATATGAGTTTGTATGGCGCATGATCTCTTCGACATTTGGGATATCTGGACATTACTTGGCGGATTATATATATATTTTTTAACTTATTACTGTGTTTTGCAGCACTTGAAGCATCTTCAAAGGGAAACAAGTACATCAATTCGTGCTTGAGGTGATTATTTTGAACTAATTTTTATAAATCCATTTGGCTTGGACCCATTCAATATGATACTCTAGAAATGTCATTATGTTAGAAAAAGGAGAATAAATTCATTTCATTGCAAGAATATTGCGTTTTTTTATGTCTTTTCAGTGGTTAATCTATATTTGTGCATTTTCAGCTCTTTCTTGAATTCTTTTTATTTACATATGCTGCAGGTTGAATGAGGAAATGAGAGGCCTGGAAAGCCTAGCTTTGCATCGGTATCCTTTTCTTCTTATTTCCTGATAGTGTGTAGTCCTAGTACAACTGGCAAAAGACATTTTGTTTGATTCGTACCTACAGCATATTGGGTCCTATAGTAGTTGACCACTCTTCATTCGAGCTACTTGTTAAGGCTTAATTTTCTGTGAAAGAAAAACTCTGCGGAAGAATGTTGATTCATTAGATTTGGCAGTCAATCAGTTGCTTCGACTCCCGTAGTTAATGCTTATAATCAGTGGTTTGTACAAGGTAACTACTGCTGCAAGTCTGAAATTGCTTCTGGGTCACTTTCTTTTTGTCTTTCCTTTTTTTTTTTGTAAATGGTTCTTACATGCCTATGCAATATTTTTATTTAAAAATGTGGAAAAATTGCTAAAGCAAAATAGCAATCACATACTACAGCACATGCGCCTCTAATAGTAGGCCCATTGATGTAATAGGTTTTGTCAACAGCTAAAGCTCTTTTATGCTCGTTAATTGTTTAGTTTTGACATAATCACATGGTACTTAGTTTTTCCTCCACTGTGATGTGTGTTTACTGATTCCTGCATGAACTTGTATTGGAATCAATACAGCAAACACCTGTCAGACCATTAAGTTGAAAGACATTTGTGAAGTGGGTTGCACCAGTGAACGGAGCTCTCCCTTTCCGTGGCGTGAAGAAACACACTTAATTGTTGACTTATTAACTTGTACATCTTAGATGTATTTCAGAACAATAGTGTCTGTTGAGAATGATTCTACGCACATCATCCTTGTTTATCATCTTATGATGAGTGTATCTAGAATTATACTGGTAAAATGGGTCGTTCAACCAATAAACCAAGGCCACAAGCTGATTATTCTTTGTAAACAGGGAAATATGGGAACAAAGAACTTCTTGTTGTATCTTTGCTCTGCCATTAGCTTTTTCTTATCTCCTTCCTGTATTTTTTGCATTGGTCTATTGTGATTATTAATCTTTATGCCATGCTTAGATCTGGATGTCTCTTCTACTCTCCCAGAAATTTTATAATATTGGTAGATGAATATTAATAGCTTAAAGGGAGATATTTTATAAAGTTAACATGGAAATGAAAGACCATACTGGCTTACCTGCTTTTAGTGTTGTACTGTGCTGATTTTGTGAGAAGTTCCCTTTGCTGCCTTATTCTTATCTTGCAGGTGCACACAGTTTCCATGTCCTTCTGGTGTCATAGTTATGATTATCGGATCTGAAAGTATCTCTATGAAGTTTTGTAGCAAGGTATATGGCTTTGCAAATGTCGAGTTAAGGGCATGATGCCAATGTCAAGGGCGGATTCAGTTTTAATCATTGGTGAAGCCAAATGAGGAAATCAGCAGGCTAGGCTCCATTAGACAATGGTGTCAGGCTTGAAGATGAAGATTATTATAGGAAGTGATACGGATTGTTGGTTTATTCGTACACAAAAATGATTGCTAGGAACTAGTCAATTCCTTTTCAATTAGTCTCTAAATGCTACATGATTATACAAAAAAAGATTGACGGGCTGGATATGTCAAGTATTCAGTTAGTGCTCTGAGCTTTGTAGTCCCTCCATCCCTTTTTATTTGATGTTTTAGGAGTGAGCAAGGGAATTAAGAGGGGTGAAAAAGGTGGGATGTGCTGAAAACGAGGAGGAAAGAGATAGAGATAGAGATGTGTTGGGAATAGAGAAAGGTGTATTGGGATGCGAGGATGACAAGTAAATTAGAAAAACTTGAGGAGGCTAGGATGACAAGTAATATGGGACGGAGGGAGTAACTCTTTAGGGGATCACATTCGCTTCACAATTATTTGTCTAGTTGCAAGGAGCTAAAACATCTGATACGTGCTTTCAGGATTCGCTCTTCACTATCAGCTATCCATATACACGGTTGACGTCATTTGAATTCCTGGTTCCAGGTAAGGCTGCTTCATCAAAAAGGAGATGTGAATAATTATGTAAAGTTTCATGTGCCTTGGTGCGCCAATACCAGTTACAGTTTCCAGATATAGTAGAGATGCTCATCTCAGAGTACAGCATGGTTTTAATGCTCAGATATAAACTAGTGTATACTAGCGTGATTGTTAATTTCATTAACTTTGTGTAAAAGGTTATTTCTTATTCCAAAGATGAAAAAAAAGGCATAACCTTCAGGATTTTGTATAATTCTTTGATGCCTATCAAACTGGACTGTATTTTGCCATTGAAAATTCTAATCCATTTGGAGAAATTTCTATCAGTACAGGCATCTTATAAACAACCCAGGTTGCACAGACGTTTGAATGTCTTCTTAGCTTATAGTATAAAACTTGAGAAACTATCTGATGGACTGACTTTATTGTGTTCTCTCACATGAACAATAAATTTTAAATGCCATGTGATGCTAATAAACAAAAATATATGGACAATGGAAAACAGATAAAACGAAGCATATTAGACATATCTAGTAAGTGATCTCCGTGAACATTTTATAGCAAAAAATCTGTCTTTGCAGGTAGCCTCCTGAAGAAGTTTACCGGTGCAGCAGGCACCTTGTGGCGAAATCGAGGGTGCCTCATCAAGAAGAACCCGAGACAGAGTGCAATCACTTGGAATGGGGTAACATACAATATTACTGCAGTGATCAAGCAAAATATCAGGAACATAGCTGTTGCCCTTGGGTCCCTCCAGCTCAGCAGCGACTGCAGTCTCTCTCCCTGAGTGGCGATGTCCCCAACAACTGTCTGTATCCTTCCAGCAACATGCCGTAACCGGTCATATCTCATCCTAATTTGATCTGGGCTCTTTGTTGTTGGGAATGTGTCAAATTCCTCATCAAGCTCATCTGGGAGAGCAACATCTGCATAAGATATTCTTGTGTTCATGTGTGGTGGGAAGCATGGCCGAAACCGGTAACTCCACAACCCTATCAAGAACATATAGAGGAAAACTGTGGGAAGAATAAGTTCTGGATAGAACACAAGCATGATAAAGAGCACATGAACCAAGACAGTGGTGACTGGGTTTTTCCACTGGCAGACATCACCGAACCACTTTCCTGCAGCAATGGTTCCATGGAAGACTTGCATAAGGCGGAAGAAGTTAGCTTTGCTCCTACGCATGCTCCACAGATGAGAGCGGGTGTCTGACATGAACTCAACCACTTCCCTGCGGACTGGTGGCTCCATGCGGCCCAGGCGCTGGGCAACAAGCTGCACAGCCTGGTAGCGCAGATGTTCCTGCTGGAGTATTGACAGAGGTTGTGCATAATGCATCTTGGGCAAAAGGGGCCGGGAATATGTAAGGAGCACATTGATCAAGGATCTGGCTGAGAACCGGATGGCAAGGTGCAATTCACCCATCTTTTTCACTCCTGATGGGTGTAGGACAAGCAATGGGTATGTATGTGTGTATACCCGTCCAGTCTCAAGGGTTGAAAGCCGGATTCGTACTTTCCCAATGGGCCTATCCATATGACTGTGGGAACTATGATTGCTGTCTCCATTTAAGTGGCAGTTGTCAAACAGACCAATGGTAATTACTGTTCCATGATCAAAGACGTCCCATGTATACTGCTCGTTGAATCGAGGGTTCAAGTTGTCAACTATAGTGCGTGTCCGCACCCATTTCTGACCATACTTGGCAACACAATATGCATCGCATGACCCCCGTTCATTCCTGGTTTTTGTTGGGTTGAGACCGTGTGCACTTAGAATACCAAGTTCAAGCAATCCGATTGGTGGCTTCCACAGCTGTTTCATTGTTGGCCTGAGATCGCTGCAATACTGAGTGGACTCATCTAGCACATGATAACCACCTTCAAGGCAAGCACGAAGGTGTATCTTTGCATAGAATTTGTCTTCTTTTAGCTTGTTCACATCAATCAGTCCTGGCCTTCTGAGATCAAACCAAACAGGTCTTACTGGCTTGTGATCAGCCCGCTTTTGAAGCCTCATCAATGGTATGATAGTTTCACCAATCACCTCATCTTTGTTAGGTCCAACACGATCTTCAACTGATATGATCAAGTCCTCCTCAAAAGGCTCCGCTGCGACAAACATCAGTTCATCATTCCACATAAAGTTTCTTGTTGGTGAGCGAACTTGTCTTGTCTTCAGCACCTGATGGCCTAGCCTCACCTTTACAAAGACATCAGGTATGTGGTTCTCCATTGGGATTATGTCATGTGCCTCAATTACATTGACCCTCACGTACCACATTTTTGGTACAGGATACACCTTCCCACGGATATAATTGTGAAGACGGGAGTCAACAGGTGTTGACCCTGCATGGATAGCACTCGGGAAGCATTCATCTGCTTGAGTTCCAAACCATACAGCAAGCATCAGCTCTCCTCTGTCCCTCATGCCATCCTTGCCCATAAGACGATGCCACTCTGGTGCCAATGGGCTGTCAGGAGGGACCCTTAAAGGTACTTCGTTCAGATCAATCATCACCCGGCCAACATAGTCATCCCTAATGACATCCTTATCCTTCACAACAACATCAAGTGTGGATGACTGCAAGACTTCCTTAGGGAATGCAAACACCTCATCCCATTCAGGCCTCTGGTTTTTCTCAAAGTACTTTGTTTTCATTTTGTAATTTCCATGGTGCACCTCGACATAGGGATCGAGACTCCCAGTGATGTCCATGTTAGGCAAGTCCCGGGCCTTGACCACACGCACAAAGAGGAACTGCATCTTTTCAACAAGATCATATGCGCCAGCCTTCTCACCAGGAATTACCCGGCCACCAATGACACGCCCACCTCCAAGTGTTGGGCTTGTCTCCTTCAGCTGAAAGTCAACAGGCTGTTGTGTGCCTGGAGCATACATCCTTTGTACCTGAGGCTGAGGAGCTCCACTTTTATTCCCAACGGCAGAAAAGGTTCTCTGTTGCTGATCTCTGTAAGAACCTTGAGAGTAGTACTGCTGTCCAGTCATTGGTGCAGGACGTTGCTGTTCCCTTGGCAGATGCTGGAATTGCCTCACTTGATTTGGTCTGGTCTCTTGGAGTGGGTTTGGGAAAGAATTGGCTGCTGCCTGTTCCTGTGCAGTGGTAGGCGTGCTTAACATATCGAATTCCGAACCTGGAGCGGACACTCTTACTGATGGATCATCAGTCAGGAAGACTCTCAGGCCAAGCTCTCCGCGTGCACGTGATAAGATTGTGCGCTTCTCCAGAGGATAGTGCAGGGGTGAGGCATCAGGTTGGGTGACAAAGGATGTACCCGAGATGCGAACCTTGCCAAGGCAAGCCTTGGAATTGCTGGCACGGTTTGCATGGTACACATAGGAGTCAAGATGTAGTTCTGGGAGGCGGGATGGATCAGATATGTTGAAATAAAACTGCTCGTTCCAGACAGGGTTGAGGTCCCCGTCTTTGATGGCTGTGCGGAACTTCTGGTCATCAAACTCGACCTCGACAAAAGCATTGGCTGTGCCCTGCTCTTTTGGGAGAAGGTCATGAGCACTGAGAACTTCGACACCAAGTTTAAGATTGCTCATCTTGATCCTCCACTGGATTGTGTAAGACCGTCGAGATGCACTTTATTTCTGAAATAAGAAAGAATGTATTAGAAATCTTTGATGCAGAAACGGAGGTAACATGACTGTAAGTTGTAACTACCACTTAAAATATTCGAGTAGAGGAGAGTTGTATCAATAGGGAGTTGGTTGGGGAAAAGTATATCCTAGCTGATTCTCACAAGTTTTTCCATGGTCCCAAGGAATCAAAAGTTGTTAAAAGCATCTCAGGTACTCAAGGACGAAAAAGGTCTTGTGTAGTAAGAGTAGAATAGTATGCGGGAAGTTTCATGTTCAACTTCAGGTTTGAATAAACATTGGAGCTGATGGCCATATGTATTGAGCTCAAGTCTTTGGAGAGTATCAATCTTATTTGGACAATTTCAATAACTATTGAACAATCCTTCGCATATCAATATTGAGCATTCAAAAAAACTTCTCAGGCGACACTTTTCCGTTGCAGTACAAGCAAGATTGACGCCATTTGTGATGCATGCTTCGTCAGAAACCGAAACTCAGGCTTAAGGACAAATTTTAAATCCAATTCAGGCGGTGGCATGCATTAGCATTGTGTGCTGATACAAGCTGTTACCATCAAGGCCATTTTGTGGCCCACATGAGATTGCAGCGAAAGGGACAGACAACCAGAACTCTTTTCTAATTGGGACTGCCACTGCGGCCACACAACCTGGCTGCAATTGTTGACGAGAAGTATCGCAAACTAAACTCAAACTTCTTAACAATTGTACGATTTATTACGAATACGATGCGCAATGATACAACTTCTTTTCGGTGACTCTAACAGGGAAAGAAGATAATTCATCCAGTATAAATGAAGCATCATCTGGATCTTTTCGGTTGAAAGAAACGTAGGTAGATGATGGAACTCCCATGGTCATGGATGGGTGTCGACATGGAGTGGTCAAGTTCTCCATGATATGTTTGCTTCCACCCATCACCTAGTGCCAGAATCAATGCTCAAATCCGTATAAACACCGTACCATACGTATTTAATTATCTGTAGACTTGCTACGCAAATTCAGGGACGTTGTCTTACCTAAGAAACACGTCACTTGTCGTTATTTTTTACTACATTCGTTCCAAAATTTAAGTATTTTTAGGTTTGAATAAAGTTAAATTCTTTTAACTTTTATTAATAATATTTAGAAAATTATCTAATTTCTAATATAAAAATATCATTTTTTATGAAAGTTTATTTGATGATAAATTCAAAAAAATATAATTTTTATATAATAAAACATTATTATTTATATATTATTAGTAATAAAGTGATAAAAGAGTAACTTTGACAAACCTAAAAATACTTATATTTTATTTTGTAACGGAGGGAGTAAGAGAATATATGCTCTGAATTGACCAACTCCATAACCCTTTTAGCGGTATATTCCTGAGCACGGGATCTTCCTGCATCGCCCTGTTCTATCACACGTCATGGTGCGTGACTCGAGAGAGAAGGTGGGTGAAGAAAGAAAGAAACACAAAACCGCTAACCCGTCGGTCTTCAACGGTATAAAAAATCATCTGACTAGCCGATAAAACCAGTTGATTTATTATTTTGCTACAGCCACTAAGTTTAATTTTTTATTAAAAAAATTAGTCACCGGTGAAACCGAGCCGGTTTTCACCGGTTCGTGAACCTGGTGACTACCGGATTCTCTCTGTTTTGTCGATCACCGGACAAACAAAAACTTTGTGGATGCTCGAGAGAGACATATAGAAAGGCTCTGCAGATTCTGGAGGATAGGTTCACTTACCTTGCGACTGGAGAAGCAGCCAGCCCTTGCGACGTTTCAAGCAGCAGCTGCGTTCAAGCCGGCGACCAATCTCCCCTCGATTTCAAGGAAGAGAGGCGACGACCGACGACGGCGACTGTTAACTGGCTAGCTTTCTCTGGTGACGAGAGGTGAGAGAGCACAATCACTGGGCGCACGAGAGCTAGCACCAAGCCATGGCGGAACCAGGAAAAAGGTCTGTAATGGAGCGAGGAGCTAGCACATGCGCGGTGGTTTCGTCTGGTCTACTGACTAGAGGCCGTTGGTCGTAGCTGCTGGTGTGGTGCCGTGTGGGGGCGTTGGAGCTAGCTTTCTTCGCTGGAGATTATTTGCTGACCGGAACGAGGGAGCACGGAACGGACCGTGTGAATTGTTCCAAGAGATAATGGCAACGGGCGACAGTATATAATCAAAGGTTGTTTGGCCACAAGTTGAGACTTTGAGAGAGAGAGAGAGAGAGTATTAGTATTAGGGTTGATAAGGACAGATGAGTAGAAAAGACCGTGTGATGGATGGATGATGAGCTTTCGTGGCAATGACGACCTCCTTTGGCCATTGCCGCCTTCATTTCATTGACCGCTCACTGAGCAGAGGTCACCATTGTTTTGCTTCCTTCAGTTCATGTGCTTGTTTACTTGCTTCTGACCCTTCCTCTCCTGTCTTTATTGCTCTGATGTTTTATGTACTTGTGTCATGTGTGATACTTGTTCGTCTGTCACTTCAATTTCTCCTAGTCACCCCTACTTATCAATTTCTATCACACTGACAATCTTGTGTCGTCGGTTTGATGTATGGTCCTACTTGGACGTTTCAAACTTAATTAACTACTTTACGAGTTTAAACCCTTTTTTAGTGAAAATTGGAGTGCTGTTGTTTCTTTGTCTGATGACAATGACGCTGATGATGATAAAAAATCTGCAAGTTTTTTTTTTTTGATAATGAAAAAAAACAGCCTTTTTTTTTAAAAAAAAACTGCAAGTTGCTTGCCCCTTCTATTTTATCTTGACTCCTCAGGCACCGGTCTTCGCTCTGCATGTGTCAGTGCCAGTAGATTAGGGTTCTTGCAGATTATTTTGTATCGGCCTGCTTAAATTATGGCAGCTCAATCAGCACACAATAATTTACTGTCACTGTCTAGCCATGAATGTGTGACATAGAGAAGTTTGCAGTATACCATTGTCACTCACTATCAAAAAGAAAAATGAGGAGCCTCTCCGTTTCCATCGAATCGTTTCTGTACTATTCCCTCTGTCTCAAATTTTTAGTGTCCACTCCGAACGAGATCAATCGTTGGACGGACTGTATTGACTCGGATAAACCTCCTGCACTCCTACTCTCCTTGCTGAAAAGAAAATAACAATATTCTCTTTGTTGTAAAATTGTTATAGTTAGTAAGAGTAATCTAGTTTATTTTAAATTGACGTTTTTATTCCAATGATAATAATTTAAAAATAAAAAGAGGACATTCTTATCGTGCGTCTAAATCCAGGTACATTTTAGCCTTTTTATTTGTTGAGGTGAGAATGTGCAATTTTTAGTGCGTCCTTGCCTAGGAATAAAGCATGAAGTTACTCATTATAGTGCGCACGAAAGAGTTGTTTGATAGTGAAAGTGATTAAGTGCTTCTATGTTAAAAAGCATATTTTTCAGGTTCCAACATCTTATTTCTCAAACAATCACTTTGCAGAACTAAATCAAAAGTCACTTCTAAAAACTATATTTTCATATAAGTTTAATTATTCTATCTGAGAATCAACTCGACTTTGTGAAGCGATACCAAAATAATCGAAAAGGTAGACCGGCTATTACAAAGTCAGTTGAGTCCATCTCAGTCCAACCCTCCAGCTGGAAGCTGTTTTAAAGGTCCACTGGCCCAGCTAAAGGAGGGCCAGCCCAATTGGGCCGGAGAAAGCCAATTGTTTTCGGCTTCTTTCTTTTCTTCAGATAAGATTGGGTTTCGTCGCAAGAACAGAACGTTGTTGGTCGTTGCCTCTCCTTAAGCAGTGTTATTTCGTTGACAGAGAAAAAAAATGCATCGTGTTATTTCGCTACGGGAGAGGAAAAATAAGGAAAATGTGAAGTGCATTGAGGCTGACAAGTTGTTTTACATTGTGAGAAAAAAAATGCAACTCACAAAAGCTCACAGCCTTGTGATGTTTTAGACCTTGTTTGTTTCAACTTTTTTGACTGGCTTTTTCAGCTGAAAAGCTGAAATTAAAAAGTTAAAACAAAGTTCTGAAAAATTAACTTTTAAAACACTGAAAAGTTAACTTTAAAAAAATAAACTAAAAACTAAAAAACTCACTCAAAGCTGCTTTTCTGACTTTTGATGTACAAAAAAGCTAAATATATATTGCAAAAACCAACAATCACTACTTCATCAGCCAGCTTTTTAACTAGCCACTGCCTAGCTTTTCTAAAAAATCAAAAGCTCCGGCTCAAACAAAAAGATCCTTAACCTTCTCCTCCGCTTTAGTCCCTTCATCCCCCTAACCCAAAAGTTACATTTCACGCACAAAATGAATGGTGGAACAAACAGCCACACCAGTGTGATGTCTTTTTTTGGATCAGCAATATTTCTCATCAATTAGAGAACTAGGGATGAAAGTGAGTCGAGTAATGAGCATGAGCCCATATCTAACATAATTGCTTTGGGTTTCCATAAGTTACCCACAAAATTTTTACTAGATGTGGACTCACGAGGCAACCCACTTTCATCCCTGCAGAGAACACATTCCATCTCAGAATAATTTTATTGGGTGATAATAATTTTTTTACATAGACCTACAGCATACTACGCTTGATATTATACAACTATAGTTGCTATACAAACCAGGTGAAACGAAATAAAAAAAGGGGATTATTATAAGAACCAATAGTGTTTTTAAACCCCGGGTTCACCTTTTAACTATACATCCTTTTTCTCATATCAGCTTATAGCCGGTAAACATCGTAGTTATATGTGGTATTGGTAACTTATCTACAATTGCATCAGCAGAAGATTATTCACAGTAGCATTTATGTTGTTTGTTCTCATCAAATCCTACAGTGACAATTTATTTTAGAAAGATGTCAGTGCATGTAAACGTCTCGAGAATAATTTCATGTATGCAAAACAGAGACGTACCTCCATGATTAACTCGTCTGGGATATGAGGTAAAACTTCCCGTGCTCTATCTAGCATGGTGAGTAACTCTGTCGCGCTTCCATTGGACACTGCTGTGCCTCGGAGCCGCAATCCAGCAGCAGCTGAACTATTAGGTAATGAGGATGAGGATGCTGGTGGAACACGCGACAACCCTGCCATTCGCTCAGGCCACGGGTTCCAGGTGGCATCAGTGTGCCCATAATTATCAGATAGAGAAGCCAATTGCCTCATCATCATCTGAACTCCAGTAAGCCCTACTGATCTCATTGCAGATGAGGAACTCGGATTGTCCATCCCATGAGGGCCAGGACTTGACCAAGGTGGGACCCAGTTAGCATCGAGACCACCACCCCTGCATCACCAGAAATGATAAATCAACCACCCTTGTACTATCATTGATGCAAGATCAAAACCATTTTCTTTGGGGACTGCATTAACTAGAGTCTTTATCTAATGTTCTTTGATCACATTACCCAAGTTCACTCATAACATCCACAATCATTCTAACAAATAGATCCGTACATTACATTGTTTGAAACCCCATGTTTTTGAAATCCAACAATCATAATCCCTATGATAATAAAATGATGGATTATAAAATTATAGTAACTGCAAACTGTAATATCTCATGTATAGGAAATGCTACTGCTAAACTAACAAGCAGCAATTCACATCATTATCAAAGGTGAGCACGTAGTAAGATGATAGAACGATCCAAGTTATCAATACGTACCTCCAAACAGCATCTGAAGTGTTCTGCTGTTCAACAGGAAGTTCACTACCAGGAACTCTCTGCTGAGTCAGCCCCGTATTAAGCTGTCCAGCAATCCGCTGAACATTTTCTACTTCCACTGCCGTAGACCTAACGTGCTCTTCAGATGAACGAAAAAGTGGTCTTCGACAAGTTGGACAAGAGTAACCATCCATATGCCCTTGATCCAACCTACACATAGCAGCAGAATGTAAGATAAGATTGAAACAAATAAAGGATACAAATTTTGGTACACATTACATACAGTTACTGCTACGACAATATATAGAACCCTTAGGCCAATGTCTGTGTTTTTATAGGGAGATACCTTTGACCTTACACCATTCTCATACTCTAGCGTTACTAATTCATCTGTTATTCCAAGATTCTTATATGTCAAAACTCAAGAATCACTTAGATAAAAGTTCTCCAACTTATTCTAGAGTGTACCCAGTTTGGAACTTTAAGCAGCCATTCAAATTGTGCCTGAACAATTTCATTATTTTGGCGATAAACTCATCTCCCTGTTTTTAGATGATCAAATTCATTTAAGAGCAAATATTTGGGTAGCAGACCAAGCTAATACCCAAATCAGGGAGCTGGCCTAGATATTTTGGACTACATAAACATCAGCAATTAATTATTCACAGCTAGTGTGGCACTTCCTCGTTTTTCTCAAAAGCAACATGAGAATAGCGTCTCGCTAAGAAGGAAGAAATACAAGGAAGAGAACGATAAGATACTCTCCTAGGAACCCCATCCACACTCACACCTGTAATTTAGTAGGAAATGGAGGTCCATTCCAATGTAACTAGAATAATGAGTCAAAAGGCTTTCTTTAAGAGAATATAGACTATGAACTGAAAGAATATCATGTTGCAATTGCAATACAATAAAAGTAAGATGGAGCATACCAAGATCGCAAGCAAGCTAGATGAAATAGATGGTTGCAAGACAACTTTTTTGCTCGAGCCATGGGTCCCTGCAAGTTGCAGGAGCAATTGAAAATTCAAACACACTAGCAATCTACCACCACAGCAAATCTCCAAACAAAGAAGTTATTTACCCTGCAGATTGCACACTCATCATCATATGCACAGATCTCATCATATGTAGCATCTGGAAGTGCTCCATCAAGTGAACTAAGTGCCTTCCGTAACTTGATGTAAGTCTTAATCCTCTTCCAAAATGAAAAGATAAGAGCCTGAAAGTTTAAATAAAAACATGGATTAGTACACCACGTTGGCTAATCCAGCAAGCATTACGAAGTGCATGTCTCACTTACACGCAAGTTCAATAAGAGAACCACGTCAACAAGATGAAACATCATACCACGGAGCCAAAAGATCATTGAGCAATGACCAAGTGACATCGAGAAGCTTATCAAGTCAATGGCAAAACTAAAATTCCTGATAAGCTTGCCTCTCAATTCAAAAAAAGAACCTGCAGTTCCAAAGCCTGATTAGGTCAAAGCAGGAAGACATCAGCTAGATCATGGAGTGGATTGTGGCCCTGCTCAACTTAAACTGAAAAGCTCCTTCAAAAACAGTAAGCTTTTGGCACAGGACTATAAGAGCAAGTCACCAAGGGCGGGAGATAAAACTAAAAGCAGGCAGCAGATGTGAAAATGAAAATAGTATTTCTTGTTCTTTTATAAACTCCCTTTAGTCAGGAAATGACAAAAGTAACGTGTTGGTGCTGGTCATTAGCATGATCTCCACTCTAGGGAGTTTGTACTCATTTATAAATCATGTCACTATGTCAGCACTACATCACCGTAAACAACTCTAGATTCATGCAAGGTTGAAAATGAAATTTTTCGAGAACTGAAAGTTGAAAAAGCCAACGGCTTCGTAAGTGGAGGTTGAAAAACAAACCAGACCCATAGTTGAGGTTTGCTCAATAAACTGGTTTCCAAAGTCGACCATCCATAAAAATGCTGGTTGAAGTTTAATAAGTTTATATCAACTCTAGGATGTCTACCTTTTCTTTGAGGTTCAATTTATTCTCTCCGGTTTACGTTCACAATAATTGGTGTAGTGTGCACTAGATTTGTTAAGTGTAGTAATTAAATCATCAGCTGATTACAGATGAGAAGGAAGTCAAATATCACCTGCTGCTTGCTTATATGATTTTTGGAAATCAAGAAAGTCTGCACCACTATCCATAAGATGCTGCTGCCAAATGTCAAATAATTGGAATCCATGCACCATGATAGACTGTAAAAATTAGCTATGTGAGATAAGGCATGAAGAAATTACAAGAACATAAACTTTCATGAAACTTTGGAATGGCAGTCAGTACTTAAAAAAAATATGGATTAATTTGATACATGCCATTACAATTTTGTGAAATTTGAAATATATCATTTGGGCCCACGTGTCATTCTCTTGCAGGGCCCCATCTGTCACTGACACATGGATGGCATATTTCAAAGTTTGCAAAATTGTAATGGTATGAATCTAATTTGCCCAAATATATTGCTTAGCAAATAAAATTTACTGGCAGCTTTTAAGAATAAAGTATACTGCATAAAAAGATTGTTTTAAGGCCATGGTACATTACGTGAAGATTTTGTGTCCTGGAGGAAGTGATTATCAGTTCAAGAGGTTACACTTTGTGATGGGTCTATTAAATTATGCATGCAATGCTTATTTTAAATATATTTGTGAATGTAGCTAGAGAGAGTTTTATGGTTATTCCAATAGCATGTTTGAGGTCTGTAGCAATGCATAGGTGCCCAGCTGGTAAATAAGAACTGTGCTTGTAAATAGTGAAAGAGGGGACATGAGGAGTGACAGTTCCAACGACTATAGTTGAATTACCTGCAGTGTCTCAAAGGCAATACCAAGTGGCTCAAAGAACAGAAGCCAAAATAATTTGGAATTACATGCACTGCAGAAGCCTACACAAAGCCTCATCCTGGAGAAAGAAAGAAAAATACTGCATGTGTGAATCTATAAAACAGAAGAGAACAATAAAGACATCAAACAGAGTTTTAAAAACTTTAAAAAGTACTTGTAATAACTCTATGCAGGGACAGCGTAGCAATAGGAACCATGGTATATAATAAGTTGTCCATCAAATGACTTCATTCGAAATAGGAGAATAAGTGTATATAGTGAAAGCACTCTATTAGTGAACAATTCTGATATATTTACAGACTATGAACAGGTGCTTATACTGAAAAACTTAATTATAAATTATTTCACCTACATGATGGAATCTGTTGCCCAGGGATTACCTTGTGCGCATAAACAGTAAAACACAATTATGTTTCAGACAATAATTATGGCTTGCTTGACTGCTATCTTTTTCTAGTTCGTACAATACAGACTACATGATATGTACTATGCAAAAAAGTTATATTCCATGAATACGGAACAAATACTAAAACTCATTAAGGCTCTGTTCAGTTTTTTTTTTTTTTTGGGGGGGGGGGGGGGGGGGGG
>BCLF01000001.1:4840686-4865671 GCA_001602275.1 Zoysia japonica | reverse complement strand
ATTAAATCCACACCAAGAGAGTAATGGATTCATTCCCTTCCAATCCCTCTCCCATTCCCCTGAAAACGAACAAGGCCTAACCGACCCCATTTCCAAGTGGATTCCAGTTATCTACCCAGAGTGTTCACCAGTTTTCAGGTTCACTCAGCCTTCGAAGTACATTAGCATTTGAAGTAGCCTCTAAAGTCGTTAAATTTCCCAGTATTAAGAAACACCTGTACACATAGGGATTTTTGTTCCTGATGGCAATCAGCAGGGTACCCCAGGATTTCACACCTAGCTATTTGCATTATCTTCGGTACTCAAGAATACCTATTTAGCAGGTAAGACAAAATCAAATCAATTTCAGAGAATATGCATGTATGGAAAAAAAAATCAAATGCAATAGAAATCTAGCAAACAACAATAACCAAAGCAAACAAACATTTGTGAACAGAACTTTTATACTCTATATCTTTAGGCATGACATTAGAGCAGAGGTGACAGTCAAACAGTACAATATAGCTCTTGCTTCAGTGTCCTAGTGTCGCATATATAATTGGAGGTGATGGAACAAATAGCTAAATGCAGGTTTACCAGGGATAGTACCATAGTATATTAGCGGCTAAAACCAGCAGCAATGCAGAATACACACGGAAATATTTTGATGGTGTTGTTGAGGGAGAAGCATTGAGTTGCTCCAGACGTTCTCTGGCTAATGATTGAAACATCTGGATGTGACATGCATCAGTCCATGAGGTTGATAGAATTTCAGCAAGCCCAAGTTGCAAAAAGTACCTTCAGTGAACAAATAATGAACAACCAAGTTGACCAAAGGATCATCTGTTGGGATCTAGGAGGCACAACCAATGGGAGAAAAATTCCCTGTACCACAACACAGAGTCATTGATGTCCAATAGATATTTAGTTCAATTGCTGAACATAGGCAAATAAAAAAATTGAATAATCAAATTTATTTCGTCAATTAATAAGTGGAGGATAAGAAAAACAAGCAAAAAGCATCTCAAGGATCAGCCTGAAGTTAGGAGTTCCACAGCAAAAATTGCGCAGCATTTTAAGAACTGTTACTTAATGCTGACAATCGATCGTTAGCCTCAATAAATGCAGGGATGGGTGTATCATATGCAGAAAAATACATGTCCTTTGGCTATATCAAACTACACTCCCTAATTAATCAGCAATGTAACCATTAAGCCCTCATGAAGGGTTTTTTTTTAGTGTACTTATGCTAAGATTGTTGGTTGACAGCTTGAACTGTGAACAACAGTATTTGTACAAGGTGAAAACTAGCCATAGTCTAACCACGAAGCTTGCAATGTTAGTATTAGAAGTACAAAACTATAATCAAACTCTCCTGCAACATTCAAGAAAAGAAATTATAGTCAAATGATAACTTGTAACTCGATGGCACTACAAGCTACAAAATATTTAAAAATGCATAGTGACAATAGCATCATCAAGATATACTACACATACACTGTTACAGATCCAGAAGTATCCTATTGCTTAAATCTCAGTAGAGAGTTAGACGAAAATAGCATCTTTTCATACATCGTATACAATGTCTTAGGAGGTGAGTTGCATTCATATATAATACACTAGCAGTGTGCCTGTACATTGTAACAGGGGCGGGGTTTGGCTTGGCCACATGTTGGCGTAAAGTGTTAGGGGTGCGTTGATGGACCACCAGTGACCAAAACTGCCACCAACAACTCACCTTTCCATGTGTAGTAAAGATAAAGATATAAATTTCATGTTGACTACAAGGCTAGGCAGTACAAGTTTTCTACCAGAATGATTGCTGGAAGAAGCTAACACATTCAATTAATCCAATGCAAGAAGTACTCTCAAAAGCCAAGCATTGTCACAAAATTGACAGAGAAATTACCTTGTAAATTACATAGTTAATGATTTGCTCCAAAACTTTTCTGGTCTCTAAAGAAGTGAGCTGAACAAAAAAGAGAGTCTGCAGAAGGGGAAAAAGCAACAACATTAACAATTAATTCTTGCTCTCTCATACCCACTGAGCAATATACTGCACCCATAAAAAGGGAAGTACAAAAGCAACCTCAGAAAAACCATAACAAGAATGGCAGATATTGATGCTATCTATCCTTCCTGACATTCCAGCCCATTAATGCACACCATTTGATATCTATGTAGTGCCTTAGTGCCCGTGCGTGTATCAATATTCATACCCGGCAACCATATCAGTATAGAACCCGGTTTAGATCTATAACTCCAGCAATCGAAATATTAACATATAGCCATACCCATCCCATCACTTGGTAAACACCACGGAGTATAAATTGTGGATTTGTTCTGTTCGACGCTAACTAAATGTGCTAACAGGTAGAGAAGTTTGCACTTATCTAGCACATAATTTCGCCTATCCCAATATTGGCTCTGAACAGGAATCCCTGGGTTCGCAAATTCAATAATTCAATCAGCATGTTAATCAACTAATGCACTTTCATTTTCGGCTCCAACTAACCGTTTATGTAAGGTAAGCAAATTGCAAAAGGTCAACCCATCAAAAGTAAAAGCATAAGGTATACAGCAACGATGACGACATAAGCTAGCCCTCACAATCTCTAATCTCTACCGAGTCTATAGCTGCATCAATCGCAACGCTCTTCGCCCCCAAATAAAAAAAAAAAAGAAACAGACACCTCAAACGAGAAGGGCGGGCGGTCGTAACCTTGAGCGCGAGGATGAGCAGGAGGAACACGTGAGCCGCAAGATTCGCCAGGAGCGCGACGGTGACCCGCGACCGGAGCACGGCGGCGAGCCAGTCCCCACCGTCCCCGGCAGCGCGGGCCTCGTCGAGGACCGACGCCGCCCACCACTGCAGCGCGACGGCGCTGGCCGCCGTGGAGGCGCCCGCGACGTGGAGGCCGTTCACCGCCGCCATGCCTCGCGTCGCATCGGTCGTGCGGGTAACCCGAGCGCGCTCGTCCCGATCCAGCGAGAGGTGAGGGGGACCTGCGTGCGGCGATGAGTAACGCGGGCCGGCGCGCGTCTCCGACGCCGCGATGGACGTGACGGGGACGGAACGAGGAGAGCAGAGGGGACGGGGATATTTCCGATCGGATTAATTAAATTAATTAACTACTGGATAGATAGGGGATCAACCGAAGCGGGTTTATTTGACGACGGCTTTTTTTCCAACTCGAGGCGTTTGTGCTGATAGGCCCTCTACTTTTTGGTGGTGTTTGGATATTCGAAAGTAATGGGTGGGAAAACGATATAAAAATAAAAGAGAAAATTTAAGGTGTTCATTCATTTTTTTTATTAAATCTACGTTCTTTATTTATTTTTTAATCTCAAATCCACCTCCTATTTCTGAATATTCAAACGCCACGTTTAAGTAATTGCGTTTGAGCTGCTGCGGTGGTGGTGGGTTACGCTTCGCTACGAAGCGGGCGTAGTGTCTGAATAGTGTTGGTGGAGGTGGTTTCTGTGAAACTGCTGCTTCCGTAAGGAGTGCGTTCTTGGTACGGCGCGCGCCAACGGCGCAAGATGGTCTCGCACGTCAGCGGGTACCGGAGCCCGCGAGTATTTAAAAAAAATTAAACTTACAACTCAATGACTCATTATCGATTTCAATAAAAATCATAAAAACTAAAAGTTTTTTTTAAACCTTGCTCACGACACCACTGGAAGTAGAGCTGGCCAACAGGCTGGTCCGGACTCGGACCGACTTCGAGATGGTTCGACACGGCCCGCGGGTCGACTGGCCAGGATCAAACATGATCCGAATGATTTTTTACGAGCCGAGCCGTGCCATCGGACTTATCAAGTTGGGTCGGCCCGGAACACGGAAAAGTAAAAAAAAATTCAAAAAATTTCAAAAAATTAATTATATAATGATAAAATTTTTAAATTTTAAATATAAATAAATCGAATTATAGATATATTTTTAATTTAAATATTCAAAAAATAGTAAACAGGCTGAACGGACTATGCCAGTCAGGCTATACGGACTCGGTAGCGGGCCTGAACAAGTCGGCTTAAATGAGGCGTGCCCGTGCCGGGGCAACGAACCTGCGATCAGAGACCTAGACACGATCCGTGTCAGGCTTCTGGCCACCGGGCCGAACCATGCCCGTGCCAGGCCGAAACGGCCAGGCCTCGTGCCGACTGTTTAGCTCGGCCCAGCTGGCCGTATAATCGGAAGCTTCCGAGCAGATCGACGCCCGAAGCGTCCACGGGGTCACGGGGCGGGACGCGGCTTCAGTACTCCCCGTTAGCTGCTCCCGCGGGTAATCCCGTACGTGGCATAATACCATTGGTTAATGTATTGTGTGGGCCCTAGCAAAGACTAAACGTCCGTTCAAGCGTAACGATGCAAGTTTCTCTTTTCAAACTTCGCAATGCTGTAGCCTGACGCTAGAGTGTAAATTAGAGACTCTTTGTAAAACAGGAATTTCACAGCTATGTCTCAATAATTTTACAAAAATTAATTTAATTTTATAGAAAAAACATAGAAACTAAAAAAAATTTCTCCATTCCAAAAGAGACTAGACCTTTTATTTTTAGAAAGAACTTAGCATTTAAAAATCTATGAGAAAATAGTTATTTTTTAAACTGACAGGAATGCATGATTTTCATAGGATTCATATAAAAATTCACAGTAAATACACAGTAAAAAATTTATGTTCCTTTCAGTTAAAAAATAACGATTTTCTCATAGATTTTAAAAGTTAAGTTATTTTTTTTTTACAAAAATAAAAGGTCTAGATCTGCTTTGGAAAGGAGAAAAATTTTTTGTTTCCAATATTCAAAAAAATTGAATTAATTTTTGTAAAATTTTTGGTAAATTCCTGCGTTACAAAGTCTCTAATTTACACCCTAGGATCAGGCTTGACTGCGTTGCAAAATTTGGAAAGAGAAACTTACGACATTAGGCTTGAACGGAGGTTTAGGATGTGATCGGTACCCAGCACCGATCCGAGCCTGGCTACAAAAAGCAACCAGACGCAGCTCAGCCAGGTGCTGCGCGTCCAGGAGTGGATGATTGGTTTCCAATTCCCATCGTGGCCTGGACGGCATGTGAAGTTGATTGGTAGCCTGACTTACACCTGTGCGTGCATCTGTTGATGCAGATAAAGTGTGTTTAGTAGATTGGATAGATAGAATTCAGGTCACCCCTGAAAAGAGGGTGAGGTTACCAGCAGATAGGATGGCGCCAACAGAAATGGCAGGGGCGCCAGTTTTTGGCGTCGGTGCAACAGGTTGGCGCCAAACCCAAATCAGCACATACACAACGCATTGCTCAGAATCAAGCGTTCAGTACCAATTCAATAGGGAATGATTGGTACCTCACATGAGGCCTCCTACAGGCCCAGCTGTTGTAGATTGACACTTGTTCAAAAATTGAACAAGTGCCCAGATTCAATGGAATTGAACCAGTGCCCAGTTTCAATAGGTTTGAACAAGTGCCAACATGTGTGAACATACACATACTGCAATACACAGTTTCAATAGAATTCAGCAAGGCCCAGATTTATTACAATTGAACAACCGCGACCAAGTGGCAACATAGACATAAATCATGCTCAAATTGAACAGAATTCAACAAGTGGCCAGATTCAAAAGAATTCAACAAGTGCCAGAAGTGGCAACAAGTGCCAACAAGCAGTTAACAGACATACCTCAAATGAGAGTGGGCTCTAAACTTTGTTAACTGCATACAACAGCATAAGAATGACACAGAATTAAATGCAAATGACAAGTTCTTTCCAATAAGCAGCATACTAAACACTGTGATGCTTGACCTCTACTTTAGGTGCACATTGTTTATAAGAACCTGAACTAACATAGCAGTCAAATGCATAGAGCGCTTCATCTTTCGAGCAATAGCTCTTGTAGCAGCTGTTGCTGTATCCATTGACTTGTTCATGGCACAATGGCTAGGAATTGTAAACACCAGGCACACAGCCCCGAAACACAGTATACCAACGCATTGTAATCTTCAAAAACAATATAACTATTAAGACAAGCAGCAGTTCAACAGAACAACAGAGAAAGCATCAGATAATAAAACATCAAGTCCACAGAGTTTGAATCATAATCCTTAACTACTACCACCCCTACTGTCAAAGACCAAACTTAGCTAGAAAGCTACCCAAAAAACAGTGGGGATTCTGCTAAACAAAACAGCAGCATCAGAGTTGAAATGTAGTTAGCATAGCTACTACCAGAAACCTCTATGTCTACTGAGTTAGTGAAGAAACAAAAGCACTACTAGTTAACATGCCCTCCCACTACAGGTAGTAGTTTTTGATTAGGTATGTCCTCAACCACAGAACTCGATGTTCCTCACTCATTTGCACAAAACAAAGCCCTTCAGCTTTATCCTGCAGCAGGTAGCAAAGTTCAAACATCAAAGCTTCCTGGGAGTATCTTGGACACTGCATCACACTGTTGTATAGCTCAGGGTGCACTTCATTGTGCACTGATTTCTCTAGTGCAGCAGCCACCTTGCTCACAATTTCAGTCATACCCATCATCACAAAAAAACTCTTCCTGACAAGTCTTCTTCTGCATTCTTTTGCATGAAAGTTATAATGTCTTAGCTGATACATTCTTTTGTGGCTGAGAAGAAGGAAAGAGAACCTGCACCTCGTTTGTACATCTCGGCTGAGGAGCTTGATTCATTACCATCGTTAGTTCTCACTCTGCAGCTTCCTTTTTTTCCCTCACTGTTAATACATTGTTGATCAAATCTGCAAGCTGTTTTTTAGTTCTTGTGTATTATATTTTCACTATAGCTACATGAGGGGAAGGCTAACAATAGAAAAGGTTAACTTTGCAATCAATGAGCTGGCCTCGTATGCAGACGCTAATGCCCATCTTGTTTCATGCCCTAAGAAAAAGGTTCGTTTCATTCCTTCAAAATTTTGAGGGTGACCACCTATTTCTACTGTGTGCTTGTCTGTTGATGATCACTGATCTTGCAGTTGTCAGAAGACACATGGAAGAAAGCTTTGGTAAGCTGTTCGCAGATGTCATCAATCAGGTTTAACTCCTCATTTTATTCAAAATTTTGCTCATTTGTAATTTCTTCTCAGGAACTGAGAGATATAGCAGCAACTAAAGAAGTAAAAGGGAAGCATTTCTTCCTGGAAACTGACATAAAGGGCCCTGGTTTAAAGCTTGACAATTCTGGCAAAGCTATTCTTACTGTGAGAATATACAACTTAATCACTTACTGCAAATGGTATGATATAGAGGCAAGAGCATGCACTCAGATGATATTCTTTAAGTCTAGTCACTGATATCATTGTTTTTTTTTTTTCAAAACACACAGGAGAGTCGTTTTGTCATTTCATTAAGTAGAAAGAGTACAATGTAGGATTAGGTTCCTTCATAAGTACAGAGAGAACACACACCGTAATCTGCACTTGCACTTTTGAAGTTGAGGAAGAGAAGTTTGTATATTGTTGTGAATCTAATTTGAGCAAGAAAAGATACTACACTGTAAACTAAGGCACTATGCTTTAGTTGAACAAATAGAAGGGAGTGTGTGTGCAGTTTTTAGAGTTGCTACACACAAAGCTCATTACACTTTTCGTGCCACCTCATGATACAAACCATTTTATTTAGCAAACATTCCAATCTGCTATAATATGCAGTAGCAAATGGATTCATTTAGCAAACATTCTTGTCTTCTTGATAAAGTTTGGTACAAAAGCTGCGAAAGTTTATATTGTTAGAAATAAACTTTCTAGGTGTTACATACTCATTTTATTTTCTGTAGATTATCCATATGCACTCATCTACCACTATTATCCAGGTCCTCCGTCATCTTGGTCGCATCGCCCATGAAAATAGGATTGGGCGCTATCGGGTCTTTATACTCTCAAAGCAGAATTAAGGATCTCTCATGTGATTAGATATGGTGTACATTCCCTGAGACATTTAGCCGAAGACTGGTGCATGTGGACCAAGGTGATATTGACTTTTCAACCTTGAAAACATGAGGAAAATGGCGGTGGATGCCCTTTTTGTTAGGACAATGCAGGAGGTTACATGAGGATGGAATTCATCTTTTTCGTTAAATGCAAGTTTTTTAGGGTTCTATGGGCACTATGGCGAGAGCTCCTTGTGGATAGTTGGAGGTTTGTCAATCAGCATATGAATTTGAGCTGCTATTAATATCCAACCAAACACCAAGGTTTTAGAAATAGGATTTGAACCGGTTTCTGATTTGCCAAAAAACCGACTGGGCTAGCCGAATTTGCTACAGTGCTAAATCTGATTTTTGACTAAAAATTGAATCCAACTCTATATCGAACCGGACCGATTTAGCTGAAAACCACAAAAACCAACCAGTTTTCATCGATTTCTAAAACTCTGCCAAACACACCTCAAGTGGGCAAGCTGACAATGTCATATGCGAGCTTCAACAATTTGGTGGCTCAAAAATTGGAGGCTTGTAATGTCTCCTATTGGTTGTGAGGCTTATTGTGGTAGAACTATCTAAAGACAGTAGGAGCGTGATTGGATAGCTGGTTGCGCCGGTGCGCCCCAGCCAGGCTCGGCAGGTGCAGTGCAGCAATGTTCGGTTGCCTGCAGTCAGCACCGCACCTGTCTCGCGCCTGGTTCCGGAGAGAATTTGAGAACCGTCTCTCCGCGGCTAGGCTCGCCTGGTGCCGATTTACGTGGAATGATTAAGGATATTAAGTATATAATTAGTATATTTAAAATAATATTAGTATATTTAAAAGTATATTAAAATTTAATTAATATAATAGATCGTATTATATATATAGACACAATAAATATTATTTTAGTATTTATTTAATTTTTTAAACTTTACATATTAAATTCTCATACAACTAACCAAATATCATCTCTTAACTGAACTGATCAAATGCAGTCAACCAAATAACAACCATCGCGAATGTACAGCCTGGTTCGTCAGAGCCTGTCTCACATATACGAGCTAAGCTAGATAGAGCCGGGCAACCAAACAGACTCTTGGTGACTCATTCTTTAGGATCACAAATAAAGTCAAATAGTACAACATGATCGATAAAAATATATTAAAAATAGATTTAAAGTCTTACAACAGATGTTTGAATTTAAGTTCATAAAGAGTTTTAATAACAATTAGATACATAGCGAAAGTTTACATAGCATGCCCTCATTGAGGCTAACCTCAGTCTTACTTTCAACCAGTTTTTGTGTTAAAATCTGAGCTCATATTATTTTTACATACTGTAGGCTCTATAATTCCTATATTTACTTTTATTTATTATTCTTGAATTTAAAATTTATTCTCAAGTATTTAAAATTTCTCTTTACAATACATTTACTTTCTTTCTAATATATATTTTTTATTCGTAACATACCTTTCTTTGGCTCCATTTGTAACCAAAGCATTTTTCCTATTTCTAATTTTTTTTCCTATGAAATTGAACTGATTCCTTTAAAATTTTCTACGTTTTTTAACTTTTTAAAATCAACATTAACCATTCGTCTTATTCAAATTTTATGTGAAAATATTATTTATTTTATTGTGAAATGATTTATTATTAAAAGTACTTTAAGTTTGACTTATTTATTTTTGCATTTTTGTAATTTATTTAATAAAATGAGTGGTCAAAGTTTGTTTTGAAAATATAAAAAAAGTCATTTATAATGAGACGGAGGGAGTATAACTTCTCTCTTAATTTTTTCTTAGTTCCACGAATGACCCTTATAGTGCTTTTGGTTGGCAAGCTTTTGCCCTTTAGCTTTTGCAAAAGCTAAAAGCCCAACCATAGAAGTGAACTTTTGCAAAATCTTTTTTCCGTAAGTAGTTTTCTCGTAGTTCAAAAGTAAAAGAAGGTGTGGACTTGCTTTTGTCGGCTGTGAGCGCCAGTTAATATATAAAAATAATTATATTATTATACTATATAATTATAATTATATTATACAATTATAATTACATTGAATAATTATAGTTACATAATATAATTATATTTATATATATATAATTAAAATTATATAATATACTTATAATTATATGATTATAGTTATATTATATAATTATAATTATTAACGTAATTATAATTATATAATTATAATAGCTAATATAAGTATAGTTATATTATAATTATATATAACATAATTATATTATATAATTATAAATATGTAATATAATTATAATTACATTACATAATTATAACTATATTATAATTATATTAAATAATTGTAATTATATAAGATAATTATAAATATGAAATGTAATTGTAATTACATTACATAATTATAACTATATTATAATTATTTAAATAATTGTAATTATATAATATAATTATAATTATATTACATAATTAAAACTATATTATAATAAGTAATATAAGTATAGCTGTATTATAATTATATAATCTCATAATTATATCACATAATTATAAATATGTAATATATTTATAATTACATTACATAATTATAACTATATTATAATTATATTAAATTATTGTAATTATATATTACTATCGTTACAATTATGTAATATATAGCTATATATAATTAAAATTATGTAATATAACAATAATTATAATAACTTATATATATTTTCTTGCAGTTTTCACAACATCACAGCTGTTTTCAATCAAACGGTTTTTAGCTTTCTTACAGCTCATATTCTACATCAGCTTTTCCACAGCTCACAGTAGCTTTTTCACACTTACAGCTCAACCAAACACACCTTAGGGTCCCTTTGGTTGAGTGGCTTTTGACTTTTGCTTTTGCAAAAGCCAAAGGGGTAAACTTTTATAAAAGTTCTTTTGAGAAAGTAGCTTTCCTCTAGTTCAAAAGCAAAAGCAGGTCTAGACTTGCTTTTGCCGGGTGTGGACGTCAGTTTATATATATTATAATTATAATTATATTACATAATTATAATTATATAATACAATTAAATTATATGTAATTATATAATACAATTAAATTATGTATATATAATTACAATTATGTAATATAATTATATGTAATTATATAATACATAATTATAATTAAATATAATTATATTATAATTATGTAATATATAATTACAATTATATATTATAATTATAATTATACAATATAATTATATTTATATAATACATAACTATAATTATTTATATTTTTATATTACATAATTGTAATTATAATTATATATTACTATAGCTACATTTATATAATATATAATTACAATTATGTAATATAATTATAATTATATCTAGTACTTAATTATAATTATATACAATTTTATATTCGATAATTACATATAATTATACTTTTATTATAATTATATATATTACATAATTATAATTATCTATAATTATATTACATAATTGTAATTATATAATATAATTATAATTATGTAATAGAACTATAATTATATAATTATAATTATTATATATACATATACTCCTATATATACATACATTATCTTACAATTTTAAAATCTCACAGGTACTTTAAACCAGATGACTTTTAGCTTTCTCATAGCTCATATTCTACAGCTGCTTTTCATAGATCACAGCTCACAACTGCTTTTCTACAGCTCACTGCTCAGTACCGTTTGGGTAACCGGATATGATGGGTAGGAATGGGATACGGAAACAAAAGGAAAGATCTAGACCCTTTATTCCTTCATCTCACTAAATCTTAACTCTTTATTCATTTTTCAATTCCAAACTCATCTATCTTATCTCAATTGACAAAGGTACCTAAAATGATAACGGCGGAAGTATTAAGGCCCTTTTGAAATGCAGAAATTTCACATAAATCATATAAAAATTTAAAAAAATCACCCAGGCTAATGGAAACCTGCCTTCTCCCGGGAGAAAAGACCCCCAAATCTGTGCGCTGCCCCCTGCCCTCGACGCCGACAGCTCGTCGGCGTTCCCCTCCCGTGCGGTGGCCGTTGCTATCTTCTGCTCCCTCTCGCCGGTGATCTCTGCAGTAATCCAAACCATCCCTATCCCATTCGAGGTAGAGTACTCGATTATACGGAATCAGGGGAAAATATTGAAAACTCATATAACACTCCACATTTTGAATAAAGCAGCAAGTTGTTTAATTTAGATTTTCGGAAACCGAGCTCAAAAGAAATCAAAATGAGGTTCCATTTTAAATTTCAAATTTAATTCAAACCTCAAAATGCAAGTTCAAAAAATTTACAAAGAAATGCTGCGAATAAAAATCTCATTTGAAAGGTTTTGTAAAGACCTGAATTTTAGAAAATTTTGTAAAATTCTATTCAAAAGGTCAAAAGGCCTAAATGAAATTCCTCCTTTAATTGGTTTCCTGTTTTCTAAAATTTGTAGAATAAAATTTATTTTGATTCTGAACTTGGGCTCAAAATAAAAAGTTGTTTCTCTTAAAAAGAGTTATGACTCTGCAAAGTTTCAAAATTTATTTAGCTCCAAAAAGAGAACAAATGAATGCAAGCTAAAATTCAAAATTTGGGTTCAGATTCTTATTTTAAAATGGAATTCAAAACTTTTCAGAGAAAATATGTGAAATAAAATTTTTATTCGAAAGGCCTTATCAAGATTTGAATTTATAAAAAAATTATAAAGCTTTATATAAGAGTTTAAAGGGTCCAAATAAATGTTTACTTCCAAATAGTTGACTTTCTTCCTGAATTTTTAAAACTTTATTTATTTCGAATTTAAACATGGCGCCAAAAGAAAATTTGTTCATTTTAAAGAGATAAACATGTCTGTAAAATTTCATAAGAATTTGAGCTCGGGAGATATGCCTTTAGCACCTAAAACAGTGCAGATTTTTGGAGATGGAAGAAAGCAGCAAAAAGAAAATTCGCCTGGGCCCACGGGACAGCCTCACCACGGCTTTCATCTCTTCAGCAGCGCGTTTCTTCTTCCCTGACAACTCGCGCAGCACCAGGAGGTACGCAGCTGCCTGTTTGGGTGCTTTGCTGGAGCCACTGCCTGGCATGGATAAACCTGAAATTACTATGCTCTCTCACTCTCCCGGCTAATCTCAGTATCTCTCTCTCACTCGCTCAGTCCAGCCGGCCACCATCTGTCCGCCGTTGCTGTTCCCCGACGAAGCTCGGCCAACGTCGCCACCGAGCAATCGCCGGTCATTTCCTTCGCAGAGAAAGAACCCCCAGACCTGCTCAAGTCTTTCCCGACCCCAACCGCAACCCTCCTCCTTCGAGCCGAGCTAATTTCAAATTTTCCCCAAATTCGGTTTGGTTAGAGCTGTCACCGTTCATTGACAGATTTCACAAGGTTCAGTGCTTCGCTCTCTGATTGCTCTAGCCCTTGGGTTCCTCCTTTCCTAGAGCCCCCCCAAGAGCCAGTAACCAAGCTTTTTGGTGGTCACTTGTGCAGCTGTTAAGGTCACCGTCGACGCCGTGTTTTGAAACCTCGCCACCTCGCCCAGCATAGCTCCGGCCACCTTCAACGTCGACAACACCAAGGCCGTCGCTCTATACACTCTGTTGAATATGTAGGATCAATTTTCTAGGAGTTCCGTTGACCGAGCCAAGTGTAGCCGCCGCCGAAGCTCTCTGTCCTTCGCCGCTCATCGCCGACCATTTTCCGGTGAGCTCCGAACTCCGAGGACCCCTCCGTTGGATTCCTAGCGTCGTGAGGAGCAATATACACCAAGGAATGGTGATCCTCAGCTGCCGGAACGCCATTCCGACGAGGTCGGTGCCGCGTGCCAGCCACCGGCACCACTACCGGCAGGCTGGAGCTCCGCCCGGATATTGTGTGGCTACATGGGATCTTTTGTGGCAACCATGTGGCCCATTGTGTGGCCACATTCCCAGAGGCTGGAATAACATTTTCGAAAGTATTTATTTAATTGTTCAGAATATCATTTAATATTGTAAAAATCGTAGTAAATTCATTGTACTCAGAAAATTATCAAATAAATTTGTTAGGCTTCTCTCAACTATAAAAATATTCTCGAAGATGACTAATTTTCATTTTATGCATTAAAATAAGTAAATTAATTCAGATCATTTAATAAACAAAAAATGCATTATTATCCTATATCAGCATGTAAAAATGTTATAAAATTTATCTTACTATTTATTTATTTATTTATTTAATTTTTACTGGTTTAGCAAAACTTTATAATTTATTTCAGTAAAAATAATTTTATAAATGATTTATTCTCTTTATTTAGTATTTAATTCATTTTAAATCTATTTGATTTCAATAAATTTTGTAAATTTCTAAAAAATTCGAAAATAGTTTCGTTTATATTATGAAATCTTTAAAATTAGTTTTATATTTTCAAAAACCATATTAAAGAAGTTTATAATCATATTTACTTACTTTACTTTCCAAATTTATGTATAATTACTTAAGAAGTTTTATTTATAAAAGTATAAAAAGGCATTATTTTTATTGTATGCATATCATGTCATATAGGATTTGAGAAAGTTAAGTAGGAGATCGAAGAATATCACTAGGAGGTTCAAAAAACCCCGATCGACACCGATTTCGTAGTTGAGACTAACATTGATCAAAACCCAGGTAATCTCCAGTGCATTATCTTGTTTTCAAATTAGTTTACTTTTTTATCACTGTAGATGGTTAATATGTAATGTGCACCAGGTGATAAGAATTGATTAAAACCGTAGTTACATTTATGGAATCCTAGCTTGGGTTAATATTTTGGTACAGGTAACTCGATGTAGAGCTAATCTAATAGTTATTTTTACGGTAGAAGTCGAGTGGATAAGACTTCACTCGTGAGCTATAAGTTGAAATATAATGGATTATTTTGGTCACATGAAATAAAATGGAGACCGGGGAGGGGGAGTAGTGGTAACATGGCATGTGTCCATTGCAGACGCATGGTCAATGTATTGTAGCCCTGTCTGTGTTGATTAAAGACTGTTCATTGTTGGCTCTATTGAGCAAGTTTAAATAGTACTGATTACGTACTAGATCTATGGGTTATAGGAAACTGATATAGCCTAACGTGCGTAGTGACTGGACGTAACCGAACCTCTTTTCTGAAGATGATAAAAGGGAGAGTTTGGGGCTAATTATAGATAGACCCGATGTGGTTATCGCATGGAGGACCACTGCTCAGGAGAGGTGAGCATTAGATCGGCGCTATATATCCTTAGCGTGAAAGGTTGCTATGTACGTGCTTCTGACGTGTAATCAGGTTTCTCCAGCTGGATGTCAATCGATTCGAATCGCTGTCTCTCACAGTAACGAGTACCACTTGTTTCAGTGCGTCACATCGTAGTAAAAAGTTAATTAAGATGAAGTATAATTTTATTTGATATCTCTCATAAACTTTTTGGCATACTTGTATGGCATAGTTATAGTGTTAATTAAATTTATTCTATTTATAACTTAATATATCGCTAAAATATGAAAAATAAAGATTCACTCATAATACTATCTTCGCAAATAGCCAACCTTAGTGAGTCAACTTTCTCATTTTTAAAAGTCAAATAGCCAACTTTATTGAGTCAGCCTTATCATTTTTAGTAGTCGGCTGTAGATATTTATTTTTGTCGAATAAGTTTTGCTGAGCATTAGTTGCTCAAAGCTTTGAATTTATTATTTTTTGTTGCACGTGCTTTTTTTTCCTCAGTTCCAATCAGAAAGAGCAACCTCTGAGGGTGGTTTCGTTTGCTGGGAGTCTTGCTCGTCACTTTGAGTGGGTTGTTGTTAATAGGTGTATCGTACGGGTTTGATGTATTTTTTTTCTTAGTTTTTTTTGTGTAACCGATATACCGTATGATTCTGAGGTCTATGTTCGTCGGAGCGGGCTGTCACAACTCAAAGAACCACCGTCATTACCAGTACAAATTTCGTGTTGTGTTGATAAGTTGATTGATTTCCATTTTCCATTTTCCCGTCGTTCTTCGTTCAGCCGAGACGTCATGCAGCCCCGGCGCAGCCACCCCCGCCGCGGAGTCTCGCAACCGCAGCAGGAGCCCAAGGGCGTCCACCGTTGCTCGCCCCTTCGCTGCCCCGAGGAGGACGCCGACGGCGACGGGGAGGACCGAATCGGCGCCCTCCCCGACGACTTGCTCCTCCACGTGCTCGCCCGCCTGGGATGCGTCCGCGAGGCCGCGCGCACCAGCGTCCTCTCCCGCCGTTGGTGCGGTCTCTGGACCCACCTCCGCGACCTGACCTTCGACGCCGTCGACCCGGACTCGCTCGAGAGCGCGCTCGGCCTTGTCGTCCCGAGGCCGCACTTCCTCTCCATCGTCGCCCCCGACGACCGCAGGCTCTCCGCCGCGCGCGTTGGCTCGCTGCTCCGCGCCGCGGCCCGGCTCGAGCCGGCGAAGCTCTTCGTCGCGAACGTCACGCTCGACAGCCGCGACCAGGACGCCACCATCGAGCTGCCCTGCTTCGGACGCGCCGTCGCGATCGACCTATTGATCGGGAACCTCAACTTCACGCTGCGGCCGGCAGGCGAGTTCGCCTCGCTCAAGGATTTGGTTCTCGAGGGTCACATCGCCGACCCCGGCAACCTGCTCCTCCGCTGCCCGTGCCTGCGTTTCCTGTCGTTAGTTGGCCACTTGAGGGCCAATGCCATCTCCATCCGCTCGAAGACGCTCAAGTACCTCATGTTGGAAGTGGATCCCTTGCAGCCGCGCACATCATGGGCAATCGACATTGTCGTACCCAACCTCAAGGTCTTTACATTTCTCCCTAAGGAGTCATTCAAGTACGAGTTCACCCTGTCAATCTTGGAACCAAGGGTAGAGGACCTGGATTTTCTTCTCATAGACTACGAGTCTGAATCTCAGATTGGGTTTGCCGAGACGTGGGATCTCTTTTCGTTGAACGTGAAAGCAGGGAGGCTGATACCCGGCGACATCCTGGACCTGTGTATATTCCCTTACGTATGTATCCATTCCTGCACAACCCCTGTTTCGACGGCTATTTATTTGCTTATGTTTGTATGCTGCTAATTAAACTGTTCTGCAGCTTGTTCCTCCTGCAGACCGGAGCTTCATGCAGGAAATAGCACGGCTTCCAGTGACCAACTTCTCTGCCTTGGAGCTGCATCTCCATACAGATGGGCATGTTTTCGGATCTCTTCTCTCGCATCTGCTCAAGAATCTAACTGCAATACAAAAGCTCAAGTTGGTTCTAATTGATTGCATGGTATGTCTTTACTTATTTCATGCTTATTCGGTCTTTGTTTAGAAAACAGTTCACATTATCGAGATAGGTTTCTCAATTCTGAGTAATTGGTGTTGCAACATGTTTCATTTCTTTCTAGTTGGGAGCATGCTCAGAGCACTGTCCGTGCGATGAAGACAGCAACTGGAGAGATGAGCCTATCTCCTTGCTTAATCTTGAAGTAGTAAAAATTGAAGGTTTCAGTATAGCTGATCATGAAATTGATTTCCTTAAACTTTTACTTGCATCAGCTCCAATGCTGAATACTATGACTGTTAAGCTGTTGCCTGAGGTTTCATTAAGTAATGAAGGATACCAAGAACTCTGCAACATTTTTGACGGCATATGCATCTGTGGAATGCATTGCTTATGACACAAATGGTGAGGGCTGAGGAGGTCCCGTTTGCTTCATGAGCACGAGTCTGGATGTAACAAGAAGTGTGGTTCTTATGCTTTTTGTAGTTAACTGTCCTATGTCCTAAGACTGACGATTTAGGACTCATCCGGAAATTGTCTGTAGATAGTTGGAATTTCTCTACTTGTTACTGATAAATCAATTGTGCAGAATACTACTTCTCGAATGTAATGTACTGTGATAATGCATAGAATAGATTGACATATGATGTATTCCTTGACATCCTTGTAGATGTCCTTGGGATTATTCTCTCATGATTTTCAGCACTATTTTACAGAAGTGCAATATATACATAATAGGGCTCGATTATTGTCGTAAAAGTTTATAACTAGGTGTGCCTTTATTTACAGTCTTGTTCGGATGCCAAGTTGTTTCCATTTATCTGTACCATGGTTCAGCCATTGTATCTCAGAATCTATGAACAAAAACCGAAGACGCGATCAGGTTGTCCATCCATATTTCTTGCAAATTTGTTCCCAAGGTTACGCGAAAACAAGTAATCTCGACACACACAACTCTTTGTAGCGTATGCTTTCGGAGGACTGCTTTCAGGATGCTGAAGGGGCATTCAGTAAAAGAGTTCAGTTGCACGCCGAGCTCACCAGCCCGTGCGCCCTGCACCAATCCGGTAACCATGGAAGCAAGCAACAATATATAAAACGTGGAGCACATTAGGATTCTGTTGAAAAGAATACGAAGGCACTTATCCTTGGCATGGATCATTAACACATCTGAACAGTTAAATATTAATAAACGCTTGGCACGACGAACTGGAATGGAGCCAGCCATTTCTTCCTGTTCCACCATATCGAAGATTGATGAGAATTCGTTGATCAGAAAGCGCAAAATAGTTGTTGGTGCAAATCAATCCGAGCTGAAATGACACGGATCATTCTAGAGTTTCAAACATCGACCTTAAACCATTTATTTTATTAAAAAAGTTTGTGAAAATATTATTTATTTTATTGTGAAATAATTTATTGTTAAAAATATTTTAAGCATGACTTGTTTGTTTTTGTATTTTGTAACTTTTTGAAATAAGAAGAATAGTCAAATGCTGATTTTTAAAAGTAAAAAAAAAAATCACTTATATTGGCTCTGCGACAAGACTCTGCATAAACATTCATCAGGGACCAATATAGATTCCCAGACTCGCCGGTCAGCCGGATTAAACAATACTGTGCCTTGTAAGCTTGCTGCGACGCTGCCTTTCTGGTCGCTGCTTGCCTGCTGCTATCTAGTCCACCGTGCGGCGCACCCAGACCCAGGTCCACAGGGGCGCGGGTAGGAGCAGCCGCACAGGTGCATTGCAAAACCGACGCACGACGGCACTCGCTCGGCCAAACCGCTCGAAGTGGGCGCGCGCTCCTTCCACTACTCACCGAAACCACTCGACGTGGGCGCGCGCTGCCGCTGCCCACGTTCAAATGCCGCCTAATCCAGCTGCTTGTGACCTTGTTCTATAAATGCGAGACCGGGGGCCGCTCGCACATCCATTCTGCCGCCAGGCAGCCACGAAGCGCCCCTCCTCCCGAAGACTCTGCCCCCAGGCTGCTGAAGCTTCGTCTCGCGCACACAAAGCGCTTGCCGCCAGGCTGCCGGAGTGCTCTCACCAAAGCACACACAAGCTGCTGGCACATTCCAACAGAGCGCTTGCTCTTCGCGTCGCCAGGAAGCTGCTCTGACCATCAAGTTTTGCAAGATGAGAAAATTGCCGGTGGTTAACAGGGCCGAGCACTTCTGTCCTTCATCACTTGTTATCTGATCTCTCTCATGTTGTCTGTGTCTTCGGATACAATGCGAGGGAAGGCTCAAGACCTCATTCGTTGGTTGTGTCCTTTAGATACAATAACGATAAGATGAAAAGACCATCCTAATAGTGAATGGCACCGTCTTACGTATCGTGATAAGAGACTCTGCACATAGTTGCGAGTTCATCACAAAAAATTTGGTATAAATTGCATCGACATTAAAAATAATGGCGATTGACATGCGAGGTCATGTCCGACAATTCATATTTCAATTTGCTTTCACAGCATCACTATCAAAAAATTGATAAAACAAATTACTTTGCATCATGCGTATGATAAATTGCATCGGCATCAAAATCAGGACGACCGACATGCGAGGTCATGTCTAACAGCCTATACTTCAATTTGTTTGCATCGCATCACTGTTAAAAAAATTGATAAAACAAATTGCCTTGCATCATGCACAAGGTAAATTGCATCCGCATCAAAATCATAGCGACCGGCATGCGATGTCATGTTCAACAACCTATATTCCAATTTGCTTGCATATCGTCACTGTCAAAAAATTGATAAAACAAACTGCCTTGCATCATGCGCATGGCCTTGCACTAAGCAACATCATATCGTAAGTGTATCTAAATTAAACTGCCAAATATAAAAATAATGATCTCATCCGGCAAAGTTGAATAATAGAAGTCATCATCGTGCTTAGCACATAGGCTGGTTGCTGCTGGCCTTAACTATGTCAGCACATGCTAAATCAACAGATTAACATTTTTATGTGCTAATCTCTTGCATACTCATTCAAGTGATTAGTACTATCATATTAACAGGCATGATTCCTGGGTAAAGATGAAACGGACACCCATCACCGTCACGTCCGGACAGGTTACACATAAATAAATTATGATATTAGCACACAGGCTAAAGAATGTTACGTTTATCATATAAAGACATGGCTAGTCAATTAACCGTGCTAGTAAAACAAAACAGTTTCTGCATGCCGCACCTTGCTGCACGTCCACTTCTCTAAAATCAAATATTAGCCATATCTTAGTAATATTAAATAACTAAACATGATTATGCTTAATTTGCAAGTGAGGGCAAAATCAGTAAAATACTTACGCGTATCCAGTTTCCTGAATACGTTATGATATGCAAATCATATCAAAATCAAACATATGTGTTATGGTTAAGGCAATAAATATGTCAAATAAAAAAAAGAAATGTAATGATTCGACATTACATATTTGGATCATGTTCGACAAAATGCTCTTCCATGAGCATATATCATGTGTTTATTAAATGAACAGATGTCAAAATAGCTAGGTGATATCCCAATACCAAAATAATATGTTTATATTCACATATTAAAAAAAGCATAATATGCATAAATCTCAAAGAAAATCGTGCATCGTATCTACACATTTGCCCATGAAATATGTCTAAACAAGTTCTTCGTCAAGCATCCATCCAACGCGACAAGATTGAAAATTTATTTTCATTTTGTAGTTTTGTAATAGTAGTATGTTGCGACCATTATGTAATTTTTTTTATTTGTAACTCTTGACCAGGGGTTTTCTCTTCGGAGATGTAATTAGCATAATTTTTATGTAAATATAAGAGTTATGAAAGTATGAACTCGCAATACCTGAAATTTATTTTCTCGTATGTCTTAAATTTAAATAAAATTTAAACTTGTCTCTTTTGACGTGGCCTGCGACCAAATGTTTTCCCCGTCATCACTCATATTTTAAATATTAATCGAATCTATAAAAATAAAAATGGCACAGAAACCAAATGCAATCTTACTTCTTTCTCTTCCTAGTTCCTACCGAGTTCTCTGCCTGTGGCCTCTCTAGCTTCTTTGTCGCTGCCCTTCCCTCCTCTCTGGAACACAACCAGCGATGAGCGAATCTAATATGCGCTTCTTTAATCAATCTTTGTAAGTAAATCTGTAAACGGTTTCAGCTGGAACCAGTTCCGACGGGTTGGTTTTTGCATTGGGTCCAATTTAGGAGGGTTGATATGGGCTTTAAATATAATGGTTTGGTTTAGTTTAGTTGCAGCACGAAACTAGTTTGATCCGGTTTGATTTGAGCCGCAGTAGTTCGGTTCTAAACAGTTTGAAACCACAGGCTGCCACATGTTCTTACACATATGGGTTTGATGGCACCTATGACCTGTCGCAGAAACCTAGCAGTGAGTTAGCGACGCCTTGCCCTCCACCGCATCCGTCGCCTCCACGCATCTGCCGATCTGTAGCGTTGCCGCCGACGAGTCAACGCCGCCTCCACCGCTCCACGCATCTACGGCATCGCTGCCTCCACCGCTCCACGTATCTGCAACGTCGACCGCTGGCGAGCCAACGTCGCCCCTTCCACGCATCTGCCGCTCATTGCCTTCTGTTGGGCGCAGACCTCACTGCAAGACCCATGCTCTACCCAAGGTAAACTTGTTTTGTCTGCTTCTTTCATCCCCATTAAGTTTTCTATCTTGTTCGTATTAGATGGCTGATGCAAGTCACTTTATTGCAGGTACACTACGCACTGTTGCATCTCGAGAACAAAGATTATCTAAAGATCGGTAGAGTCTTCTCATCCTGTTTTCTTAGCTTCAGAAATAACATCAAATATGGCAGTAGTATATGTTAGCAACAGAGTTTTAGAAACCTTATCAACCCTGAAAATCAGTTAGCATCGGGTCGGCGGGTTTTCACAAAAATTGAAAAAACCACTACAGGAAACTGTAAAAAATGGATAAATGCGAAAATTAAATTTTTGAGTGAAAACCGCTCAGTTATACCGGTTTACTATTTTGTTTTTCCAGTTTACCAACCGGTTTTCTACTTACCATTTTTAAATTTGAAATTAAATCTGTTTGAGCAGTTTTCCACTGGTTTACTGCTCAGTATGACCAATTTTCCTACTGGTTTAACCGATTTTCAGATTTTTCAATTTTTTTTTGATTTTTTGAATTTTTAAACCGAAAACCAGTCGTCCGATGAAACTGAGCCAGGCTGGTTTCACTAAAAACCGCGAAAATGTTTTGTAAACCTTGGTTAGAAACGGAGATTGTTACGACTTCACGAGGTGGACCATCCCCAAGCAACACATGCATTGATCTACGCAACACATGCATTGATTTACGATGGCTTTTTTTCTGCTATCTAGTGGAGTAATAGATAGATGGTTTTTTCCTGCTGTCTCTAAATTTGTGCAAACTAGCAGAGTAGCAATTTATTTGGTTACTTTGTATGTGCCGGTTAAGAAGTATAAACTGGGCTCTTCTTGCTTAGCAAACATAAAGCTACTCTATGTTTTTGTTACAACTATTGACTTATTCAGCAGGGAAGCACCAATTTGAATGTTGATGATGGTAGGAAATCACAAACATTACTGTTCTTATATGGATGTTGATCAGTTGATGGTGGCAAGGAATCACCAATTTGGAACCCAAATTCTTTATTTTATCTAAAATTTGTATGGTTGCAAACACTGTACTAGCTCCAACAGTAATTACAGCTGGCCGATATGATGAAATTGAAACACAATTTAAAAAGCGACATAGGATGCGAAGGTAGAAATAGGTATGAAATCGAGCCAACAATTGATGGCGGAACAACCATAAGAATTTGAACGGGAGAAAATTGTGCAGGACCTGGGTCCTTCGAATATCTATAGGACCCTACCTCGCCTCTCTCCATGTGTTAGTCACAGTCTCAAAGCAATTGCCCATTCGTCTGGTCCAAACTTTCAACCCACGTTTTAGTGCGTCGTCTCCGTTGCGCTGGCGTGTGCAACCTCCTCAGTTAAAAATAGTTCAACCTCCTCGACGGCATGCTGGGGCTCAAACGGTACTGATGATTATAACTTCAATGGAGTGAACATTCACAATTTACTGCTACCTATTTTTGAATATATCAAACCAAATAAAAAAGTACAGATAAAATAAATTTGTTGCCCCTAAGTTGCTGATTTGGAAGAAAAGTAGAAGTGCAAATAAGTGCATTTAAGGTTAAACTCAGAAACTATTTAGTTCAAAAAATGAACTAAGCTTTCAAAATCTCTATCACTTTTACAAAATTAGTTTATTTTTTAACTAAAGATGTTTGGAGGGTAATCTAATGTCGATTAATTTTCACCCCTAAAGAAAAAGAGAAAATTTCTTTCTTATCCAAAAATAGTCGCTTCTTCCTTCTTTGGCCTTTTTGGTTTTTAATTTTCCTGTAAGAACCAAAATTTAAATTAGGTTCTTTTCTTAGACCTTCCGTTAATTTAAGGCACTAACGGTGTTAAATGAGAGGTAAATGACAAATTTACCCCTCTCATATCTCAAACATAGTTTAGTAATTATTGATCATCACACGATTAATAGTATATGCTCAAATTAACACATGCAAATGAAAATAATATCGAGGTCAAGCCTTGGCTCAAGTGGCCAGCGTCTCCAGCTGGGAGCGCTGCCACCTGGTTCGATCCTTAATGCGCTCTTGATACTATGTGTAGTTGCAGATTTGTTAGGGTACACAGGATAGGTGTGTGTTAGGTGTGCTTGAGTGAGTGTGAGTGTGTGCATACTCGAACAGATACACCGCTGTACTCAGGAGAAAACTAAAAAAAAGAAAATATTATTGATTTATTTTAAACAAGAGGTAAAATGATTATTTTTATCCTCAGTTAACACCGTTAGTATCTCAGATTAATGGAAAGGTCAAGAAAAGAACTAAATATAAATTAACAGATTACGTAGATATGTTGGATAAGTCATTTTCATAAATAATCTAAAGTATAAGCAATTTTTTGAATAATCATAATTTTTATCAGCCCTAAGTCGTAGCATGGAGTAGCTGTGGCTCACAAGTAAGGTTTCTTTTTTTTAGTTTGGACCATTAAAACCAACCAGTAAAATTGAAAAAAAAAGTGATACCATAAACTGTAAATGGAACGAGCTTAAAAATCAAGGTTGAAACAAAAACTGCTAGATTTTTTGGTTTACCGCTTGATTTTTTGATTTATCGCCTAGATGTTCCGATTTTTAATTTTTAAATTTGAAACCAAATTGGTCTGAGTGGGTTTTTCGGACTGTCGACCAATTTTACGGATTTTTGATTTTTCTTTTTTTTTAATTTTAATTTTTTTAAAGAAAAGTAAACTTACAACTCAGTCGGTGAAATTGGACCGAATCAATTTCAATAAAAATTATGAAAATTGAAGGTTTTTTTTTTCTTTTTGAAAACCTGAGTAGGGCACCACAGGGAGCTTCCGAGCGGATCCACGCCCGAAGCGTGCACGGGCTGGGGGCCATGGGGACGAGGCCCTACCAGTCCTTTACTGGGCCGACGTGTCATTAACACAAACGAGCCCATGATTATCTCCAAACTAATCTCCCGGATAACCCAAAACTCAAGCTCGCGATGGCACACGTCCATTTCCCGCATCAGTGATCAGCCTCAATCAGTTCCCGCTCAAAACCACTTTCTCTTCGCCGCCGCCGCCGCCGCTTCCGTTCCCCATGGACCCCGTCGACGGGAGCCGCGCCGCCTCTCCGCTCGAAGCCGTAGCCGCCGCCTTCCAGTCCCGCGTCGCCGAGCTGCAGGACCTCGTCCTGGCCCGCAACAGTACGCTTCCCATCCCTGAACTCCCGTTCCCCCAAACCCTAGGAGGCACTGACTCGGTCCGCAATCCCTCCCC
>BCLF01000001.1:4784796-4840677 GCA_001602275.1 Zoysia japonica | reverse complement strand
CCCCCCCCCCCCCCCCCCCCCTTCCCCCCGTTCGCAGTGTTCCCGGCGACGGTGATGCCGGACCTCGCTTCCGTGGATGCGTCGGTGACGGCGTTGGAGTCGCAGGTGGAGGCCATCCGCAGCCGCCTCCAGGAGGAGCTGGATGCCATTCCCCGGGCCAAGGTATGGTTCTTTCAGCAAATTATCATCGGATTGCCTGATATGGTGCTCCATGGAGTAGTTATCTGTCTCCAGTGCGAGTGAGGTAAAATAGGTAATTTGTAAGTTGTGCATAAATGTTGGTATTCGGTTTGTTAGAAATGGGACTACCTCAGCCTGCTGTTGGATGGATGATAGGTTAGAGCTTAGGTTGGTGCTTTCGGATGGCTAATTGGACCGCTTAGCAGTAATTTGAGCACTTTAAGAAATTGCTGAAATAGTTGGCCTATGTGGACAATGGATATATTATCTTCCTCTTCTAGCCATTTTTTGCTTGCTTCTGTCTTCCTAAACCTGTTCTATCCAATCTGTTGTCAAGAAATTTCGGGTTGGTTGCTCACTAGAGACTTCGCTGATGCCATGTGCAGAAGCTCGTTGAGCGGTCCTTGAAGCAGCAGGAGAAGCTGCAGCACATGCTCGCAAACTTACCTTCTGGGATGCATGAGGATGTCTTTAATACTCCTATGGTGCAGAACGCATCAAAGTACTCTCTCTGTTCTCAAACTCATGATGTTAGGATTAGGAGATGTCAACTAATTTTATATCTACATTTTATTTCTGCCTTCATGTAACTAAAAATCATGCTTTTTCTGTTCCAGGTCAGAGTGCTTTGATTTGGACTCAACTGTTCCACAAGTTATTGAGCGTGATTTCAAGATTAAGGAAGAACCAGTTGCAGCTCCTAAGGTAAAGTTACTTGATCTTGTGCACCATATCTGCAGTTCTTTTGCATGAAAGTTATAATGTCTTAGTTGTTGTGTTCTTTTGTGGCTGAGAAGAAGGGAAGAGAACCTGCACCTCGTCTGTACATCTCGGCTGAGGAGCTTGATTCATTACCATCGTTAGTTCTCACTCTGCAGCTTCTTTTTCCCCTCACTGTTTATACACTTTTGAACAAATCTGCAAGCTGTTTTTTTTTATTTCTGATGTATTATGCTTTCATTATAGCTACATGAGGGGAAGGCTAACTATAGAAAAGGTTAACATTGCAATAAATGAGGTGGGTGCATATGCAGATGCTAATGCCCATCTTGTTTCATGCCCTAAGAAAAAGGTTTGTTTCATTCCATCCACATTTCAATGGTGACCACCTGTTTCTACTGTATGATTGTCTGTTGATGATCACTTTTCTTGCAGTTGTCGGAAGATACATGGGAGAAAGCTTTGGTAAGCTATTTGCAGATGGCATCAATCAGGCTTATCTCCTCATTTTATTCAAAATTTTGCTCATTTGTATTTTCTTCAGGAACTAAGAGATATAGCTGCGACTAAGGAAGTAAAAGGGAAGCATTTCTTCCTGGAAACTGACATAAAGGGCCCTGGTCTAAAGCTTGACAATTCTGGCAAAGCTATTCTTACTGTGAGTATATACAACTTAATCACTTACTGCAAGTGTTATGATATAGAGGCAATAGCATGCATTCAGATAACATTGTTTAATTTGTCACTGATATCATTGATATTTTTTTCTTCTCAAACACATGAGAGTGGTTTTGTCATTTCATTAACAAGGGGCCTCCATAAGTGCAGAGAGAACACACACAATAATAATGCACTTGCATCGTTGAACTAAAGGAAGAGAAGTTTGCATACTGTGAATCTAATTTGAGCAAGAAAAGACATTATACTGAAAACTAAGGCACTATATATGCTTCAGCTGAACAGAACAAATAAACGGTTGTGTATGCGTAGTTTTAGAATTGCTACACAACAAAGCTTATCATACTTTTCTGTCACCTGATGATACAGACGATTTTATTTTCCAAACGTTCCAATCTACTACATTATGCAGTAGCAAGGGGATTCATTTAGGAAGCATTCTTGTCTTCTTGACAATGTTTGGTACACAAGCTGCAAAAGTTTGTTAAAAATACAACTCTAGGTGTTACATACTCATTTTATTTTCAGTGTAGATGGTCTTGTTGCTCATCTACCACTTTTGTCCAGGTCCTCCGTCATCTTGGTCGCATCGCCCATGAAAAGAGGATTGGGCGCCACCGTGTCTTTATACTCTCAAAGCAGACGTGAAGATCTTTCATGCTTCTTCAGTCTTTGTTTAGAAAACAGTTCACATTATCGAGATAGTTTCTCAATTCTGAGTAATTGGTGTTGCAACATGTTTTATTTCTTTCTAGTTGGGAGCATGCTCAGAGCACTGTCCGTGCGATGAAGACAGCAACTGGAGATATGAGCCTATCTCCTTGCTTAATCTTGAAGTTGTAAAAATTGAAGGTTTCAGTATAGCTGATCATGAAATTGATTTCCTTAAACTTCTACTTGCATCAGCTCCAGTGCTGAATATTATGACTGTTAAGCTGTTGCCTGAGGTTTCATTAAATAACGAAGGATACCAAGAACTCTGCAACATTTTTGACGCATATGCATCCACGGAATACACTGCTTATGACACAAATGGTGAGGACTGAGGAGGTCCCGTCTGCTTCGTAAGCACGTCTGGATGTAACAAGAAGTGTGGTTCTTATGCTTTTTGTAGTTAACTGTTCTATGGCTTAAGACTGACGATTTAGTACTTATCAGGAAATTTTGTCTGTAGATGGCTGGAATTTCGCTACATGTTCTTGATAAATCAATTGTGCAGAATACTACGTCTCGAATGTAATGTGCTGTGGTCATGCGTAGAATAGATTGACATAGATGTATTCCTTGTAGATGTCCTTGGATTGTAATGTCATGATTTTCAGTACTATTTTACAGACGTGCAATATATACATAAAAGTGCTCGATCAGCATGGTAGAAGTTTGTAACTAGGTGTGCCTTTATTTACAGTCTTGTTAGGATGCCAAGTGGTTTCCATTTATCTGTACCATGGTAATGGTTCCGCTAGCATAGTAAAAGCTTATAACCATGGTAATTTACAGTCTTGCAATATATATTAATGATATTTGAAATATAACTAATCATTTACATATTTGAGCAATTTTTTTGAACAAAATGAATGATTAAATTTGATATTAAAAAAATAATAGTTTCAATATTTTTTTAAAAAAGCAATATTAATGATAATGTGGTGTGAGCGTCCATGCGTCTTTTCTGCCGCCGCCGCTCGTTCTAGCATCATCTATTTACCTTTTACTACTAGTACTCACTGAGGCTGCCTCACTGGTTGATTGGATCTGCGACAAGACTCTGCATAAACATTCATCAGAGACAGAGACCAATGTAGATTCACAGGACTTTTTGTGACATAAACTCCAGCCTCGACTCAAAATTTGAAATAGGTCCGCCGCAGATCACAGATTGCCCACGATTCATTGGTAAACTGGTCACTGATACCACCACAATGTCAAGTACATCAAAAATCAGAAATCCCGATGCTCTACAGTACAAAACCCAGCACCAGTGCAGATTGCAGAACAAGTTAACAATGCTAACAACCTTGCCAAAGGTTTCTTTTTTCAGGAAAAAAAATATCTGTACAGGAAATTCAAAAATACAGCAGAAAATTGTGATTCATGAGATGCCAAGTCAACCCAGCTGATATTTCATCTCAGGAGGCTGCCCCATCTCCCCTGCCTCCCGTGTTGCCTTAGGTCTGTCAGCAAGGTTGACCAAGGATTTCACAGTGTCAAGGCCAACGCTGCCCGCAATGGCACCTTTCTCAGCAATCACAAGTGATTTTTCTTTGACAAAGCTTTGCAGTTTCTTGGCATCAAAATCCAGACGTTCTTGGTCTGCACCAATAAAAATATGACATGAGCAGTCGTAAGTCATCTGTAATACTGGAAAACGAGAGAAACAACTTTGGATGCCAATCGATTGAAAAAATAAAAAATAGTTCCAGCAAGGACATCTTGACCCTCGAACTGGCCTAGCATTCTAATTTTAACAATATGGCTACCAAAAAAAAGACAACAGAAAACATCAAGAATGAAATCCAAGGGTTGCAACCGAAACAAAAAAAAAGACACTAGGAAGCTTGCAGCATATATCCATTGAATATATTTTACTAGTAATGTCAAATTCATTGATTTTAATGTACCTTTTTCCAGAACAATATGTGCAACATGAAATGGAACAAGAGCAAAGATATCTGATCCAGGAAACATCAGCCAGGTATGTTCTTTGGGGTCATGGTCTCCGCATGTAGGGCAGATCTCTTTTATCAGCTGCTTGCCAGAACTTCCTTCCATCTCTTTCATTATGACCTCAAATCGAGATGGTAAACTAGTTTTAGTTGTCCTGGCCTTTTTTCGAAGGGCAGTCAGGGCCTCCCTGTCAGCATTCCTTACCTTATCATTCTCCACCAACTGATAATCACATAGAGCAAGAAACAATGAGAGATCAATTTTGACACCTGTCTGGAATCTATAAGGCAAGGCAACAACACATACAGATCTGATGCCTCGCCAGAAGTATTTGTTCTCCATCAGTCTCAATGTCAACTAGAGCCTCCTGAAGCTGCTTCATGCTAGGATCCATTATAGAGCAGCAAACTAATCGAAACAAATTTTTTATCATGTATGTAAATTACTGAGGCGAGCAAAATTATCTGCATGCCATACATCGGCATCGCAAAATATGGTACATTAGTATCTCAAAATGCCATATGAAATTTTCAGTTTCCATATGCTACCTATTCATCAACCATGATATGAGCTACACAAGTTCTACCTATTTATCACATCAACCATGACATTTATCATTACGGCTGCAATGAGTAATAGATTATAAAAAGATCTCTATGTTAAAATGTAGACCATAGAAGAAACAAAAAAATGCTCCCAATTGATGGAGGGCGAAGGGAAGCAAGAAGAGAATAATTGAGAAAAATGGGGTTGAATACAGTGGCGTAGCTAGGATCTGAAGCTAGGGTAGGCCAGCAAAAAACCTCTCTCTGCGCCAACCAACAATGTAGATTCAAGAGCTTCATAATGTCTTTAAAACACCGTAAAACGAATAATAATGGTTCAACATAAGGTTATATTACACCATTACAATGATTAAAAGGAGGAGATAAGAAACTACTTCTACTTCTTGTTTATATCGGGCCTACACCTTCATATGGTCATAAATGTCGTCGCAACAATATAGACTTCCTTCACATTCCGCGTCCCGTTCAATGAAGTGAGTAAACTGTTATCCATAAAATATCACTGAGCCAATTTCTCAACTTATTATGGACCAACTTATTCTCAATTTGAAGGATTCAAGGCTGCCAAACAAGAAACCAATTCAATTTTCTATGCGCATACCACATCCAATTGCACAGAAAAGATTACCAATTTGCTGCACTAGTACGCCAAAATCAGTAAATCCTAGCAGACATTGCATCTGGTTCTTGAAGCCGATCAGCCGAACTAAACAATACTGTACCTAGGCTCATAGCAAGCTTGCTGCGACGCTGCCTTGCTTGTCGCTGCTTGCCTGCTTCTGCTCTCTGGAGTCTACCGTGCGGCGCACCCAGACCTATGTCCGGACGTACAGCGCACAGGGACGCGGGTAGGACCGTAGGAGCAGCCGCGCAGCTCTCACCGTCACCTCGCCGGCTCGCTGCCGGAGCCGCGGATCCGGAAACCTACTCCGCTTTTCGGCTCTCGCTCTTTCGCACTCGCCCCGGATGCCGGAGCCCGTCGCTCGCCTGGGCCATGGGCTTGCTTGCTGGGTCGGCTTGGGCAAGATGGGGCGGTGAGGCCTTGCTAACGGCCCACCCTGCATCTTAAAATTTTAATATATTTGTCACACAATAAATTACATCTAGATTTGTTTAAACATATTTTAAGAAAATATTTATGTAAAATATTTAATTTTACTAATATAAAATATATATTATGAAATTTTTATGTTGAATTTAAAAATACAAATAGCATATTTTAAATATTAATCGAATCTATAAAATTAAAAATGGCATGGAAACCAAATGCAATCTTATTTCTCTCTCTCGCTCACTTCCTAGTTCCTCCCGGGTTCTCCTCTTGTGGCCTCTTCTAGCTTCTTTGTGGCTATCCTTCCCTCCTTTCTGGAACACAACCAGCGACGAGCGAATCTAGTGTGCGCTTCTTTAACCAATCTCTGTAAGTAAATCTATAAACAGTTTGGGCTGGAACCGGTTCAAGCGGGTTGGTTTTTACATTGAGCCAATTTAGATGGGCTGATATGGGATTTAAATATAATAGTTTGGTTTAGTTTGGTCGCAGCACGAAATTAGTTTGTTCCAATTTATTTGGGCTGCAGTAGTTCGGTTCTAAATGGTTTGAAACCATGGGCTGCCCCTGGTTCTTACACATATGGGTTTGATGGTGCCTGTGACCTGTCTCAGAAGCCTAGAAGTGAGTTAGCGATGCCGTGCGCCTCAACAGCATCCGCCGCCTCCACGCATCTGCCAATCTGCAGCGTTGTCGCCGGTGAGTCGACGTCACCTCCACCGCTCCACGCATATCACTGGCGAGTCAACATCACCGCTTCCACGCATCTGCTACTCACTTGCCTTCTGCTGGGCGCATACCACACCGCAAGACCCCTACTCTACCCATGGTGAACTTGTTTTGCCTGCTTCTTTCATCCTGATTAAGTTTTCTATCTTGTTTGTCATTCTTGATTCGTATTAGATGGCTGATGCAGGTAAATCACTTTCTTGCACGTACACTACGCAATGTTGCATCTAGAGAACAAAGATTATCTAAGGATCGGTAGAGTCTTCTCGTCCTATTTTTTAGCATAAAAAATAACAGTAAATATGGCAGTAGTATGTGTTAGCAACAGAGTTTTAGAAACCGTTTCAACCCCAAAAACCGGTAAGCACCGGTTTCGTTGGTTTTCACGTAAATCAAAAAAACCGCTACAGTAAACTATAAAAAACGACAAATGTGGAAATCAAAATTTTGGCTGTTCAGTTTTTCCGGTTTACCAACCGATTTTTTCACTTTAACATTTTTGAATTTTAAATTAAATCACTTTGAGCAGTTTTTCATCTGTTTACCTCTCAGTTTGACTGATTTTCGGATTTTTCAAATTTTTTATTTTTTTTTAAACCGAAAACCAGTCATTCGGTGAAATTGAGGCAAACCGGTTTCAACAAAATAACCACCAAAACACATGCATTGATCTACGATGCCTTTTTTTTTCTGCTATCTAGTGCAGTAATAGATAGATGGTCTTTTTCCTGCTGTCTCTAAATTTGTGTAAACTAGCAGAGTAGCAATTTATTTGGTTACTTTGTATGTGCCGGTTAAGAAGTATAAACTGGGCTCTTCTTGCTTAGCAAACATAAAGCTACTCGATGTTTTTGTTATAACTATTGACTTATTCAGCAGGGAAGCACCAATTTGGACGTTGATGGTGGCAGGAAATCACCAATATTACTATTCTTATTTGGATGTTGATCAGTTGATGGTGGCAGGGAATCACCAATTTGGAACCCAAATTCTCTGTTTTATCTAAAATTTGTATGGTTGCAAACAATGTACTGGCTCTAACAGTACCTCTAAATTACAGTTGACCACTAAGATGAAATGGAAACACAATTTAAAAAGTGACATAGGATGCGAATGTAAAAATAGGTACCAAATTGAGCCAACAATCGATGGCGGAACAACCACAAGGATTCGAATCCGGGCGCGTTGTGTGCTATCTATGATTAACAAAACCAGTGAAAATCGCTTAGTTTTTCATAAAAATCGGTGAAACTATCTAGCTCAATTTTATTGGATGGTCAATTTTCACCCAAGTCTAAATTTGATAATGTAGCAAAAGGTAAAGTGTTCGATTTTATTAGCTGGTTTTTTACACCGTTAAATGCACAAATTTTTACACCTCAGTGCTATCAACACTCGCTTGTCACGGCCCAACTCCGTCATTAAAAAAAATGGGGGGCCCAACTCCCTTGCTCTGCAGCAAGCCTAAAAAATGGGCACGAAACAAACCTGATTGAGGTCAGCGAGTTCTTCAAAACCAAAAAAATCAGTCCGATTTTTATGGTTAAGTGAAAATCAATCCAGTTCGATTTTATCAGATGACCAATTTTTAGTTTAAAAATTTTAATTTTTTTTAAAATATGAAAACTGTAGATGTTTTTGAAATCGATCAAACCGATTTTGAGCTGGTCAAGTCAATTTAATTTAAAAATCAGAAAAACTATACAATTAAACAAAAAATCTAAATATTTTTTTTATTTCAAAACATATTTTTTTTATTCATGTGGTCTCTGTTAATTTTTAATTGCACTCAACAACTCGATGGCGTCTTAGATCACCGAAATCCTTTAAAATTCAGACTACGCACACCCATTTGGCTTCACGCGCTTAAGAGGCACTGAAATTTATTCCAGGGGATAAACCCCGGTGCATGCGAGCTTGAGCGCTCGAACGATTACCCGAAAAATCTGAATAGTTTTTATTTCAAAACATATTTTTTTCACTCATGTGGTCTCCATCAATTTTTAACTACACTCAACAACTTGATCACGTCTTTGTAAAAATCAAAGAAATCCTTTAAAATTCAGACTACGCACACCCATTTGGCTTCACGCGCTTGAGAGGGCGCACCAAAATTTATTCCGAGGGATAAACCACGGCGCATGCGAGCTTGAGCGCTCGAACTCGGACCGCAAGCGCTCGAACGAGCAGCCTCGCCACCGAGCTAGAGGCTCGTTCGCAAACCGGTGCCAACTGGTTCGGTAGGCAACTCAAATCGTGAGGTTAGGCTCCTCGCGTAAAGGTGGCAAACGGGTTGTATTGGCCTGGCACGGCCCGGGCCTGATTGGCTCGGGCTTTCTCCGACATGGTTCATTAAATAATCGTGTCACGCTGTTCTGGCCCACAGGTCCCTACGTTGGCTCAAACACAATCCAGCTAATTTTAAGCGGATCACTGTGCCAGGTCAGTCTTGATCACAGAAGAGAGAAAAAATCTACTTTATTTTTCAAAAATTTGCTGAAATTTATTAAAATTTAGTCTAAAATTTTAAATTTTATACATAAGTTGGACATGTTACATAAAATTTAGCTCCAAATTTAAACTTTATGGTTCATGAGTCTATCACACAACAGCTGAATGGGCCATGTTTGATGAACTAAACGGGTCAAGTGTCAACTCTAGACGGAATAACTTAATTGGGCTGACGGGCTTACGGCCAGCTTAGGCATGACCCTTATCATCTCTCGGACTAGTCTGTCCCACTTAGCCACTATAGCCTTATTTGGTATAGTTATAATTTAATAAAAAAACAGCTTATTTTTTAAGTTGTGAAAAGCAGCTAAAAAATAAGTTGCGATTTAATTTATTTTAAAAAATTTATTGAACTAATAACTATAAAATAAATTAGCTGTTTGATATATCTTTTACGTAATTCAGTGAATAAGTTAAAAATAAGTTGTGCTAAACAACACCTATGCTGTACTCGGATCGGGCAAAAATAGCAGGACCTTGACCCGGCCCACTTGACCCGGCCCACGTGATCAGGTATACCCGTTTGGCGAAGTCACGCCATCGTCGTTCTCCGGTCTCCGCCGTCGCCGCCCAGCTTCTTCCCCAACCCAAGCCTCTCCGACTTAAAAAACCCAGCCTCTCCTTGCCAGAGTCGTCATCCTCCCCGTCCCCTCTCTGCTGGCACCGGGCGGGTCTGGCACTGGGCGGGTCGGCTTGGATTGGGTATCCATCTAGACTCGCGGCGGCGTCGATTCCCCTTGCAGGTGAGAAAACCCTAACGTGCTCAGACGGGATTGCTCCCTCCCTTCTTCCCTAGCGTTCGTGTTTCTGCAAAAATCGTAGCTCTATGTGTGCAATCCAATGCGGAAATTTGTCGCTCACTCGTCGGCTTCGTTGGTTAGTGGCGGATTTCGTTGCCGCGTGGTAGGGCACTGACTTAATCGGTCTGTAGTGCTGAAAGAAAAAAAAACTGGGTGTCGGCTGAAACCCCCAAAACCCATGCTCGGTCTGGGCGATTCCAACTTGCGTCTGGATTGTTGGGGACAGGTTGAGTGCCTGATGGCCGTCTATTTGGTGGGTTCGTTGTGTTTAGATAAGGGAAGGGAGTTCGTCCTTACCAAGCTGTGATTTTATTTTCTCCACGCGGTTGGGTAGCTCAGTTTCTGTTTTTATTGATGTCTTTTCTAGGATCTATCTGTACTCAAGCGCAAAGCTGTGAGAAGTATGTTGGTCTCATTCCAGAGACTTGTGTCTGTTACCAGATGGACATTAAATGTTGCGGTGGCGTAAGCATGGGGAATCTGCGTGGCGTTTCCTCTTCCATTTTATGCAGGTAGGGGCTTGTAATTGTTTGCATGCGTGTCCGTCCGATGAGTGAAACATCCTTTCCTTGTACTCTATTGCAGACACAATCATAGAAATTAGTATTTCTGTTCGCTACCTTTCTTATCTTTTTTTTGATACGTTAGCCTGGTGCACATACCTCCCGCTTGTGCATTTATGGGGAAAATTTGTTCTGTAGCACTAAACATTCATCACTGCAAGAGGATAGAATTGAAAGAATCTAGCTAATACCACTGAAAGCCCGATATGGCTCCAGAAATTAGCATTCCGTTAGCTCTTGATGTTAACATTGTTAGTTGGGACAAAAATACACTCACTGGTTGTTGACGCTGCTCTTATTGATTGGCCTGATGCAAGAAGAATCTGAAAAAAAAAATAGCAGCAGCATCTGAAAATACTAAAATGGTTGCATGTCCAGTTTTTTTTTTCTTTCTTCCTCGAACATGTAGGAGAGCTGTGTATCTTTGCATGAAAGGGAGAACAATGGTCCATACAATCATCAAGCCATCCAGTGAATCAAAGTGTAAAACAGTGGTGAAAAAAAAAGTTAGTTGTGGCAATAAGCAATGGGAAAAAAAAAAGAAACAGATCAAAATGAGGATGGGTGAGAATTGTGGTAGCTGTCCAGTGTCGGAACATTGCACTCAGCAAGAGTAGGGCCATAGTTGACAGACCAAAGGTTCAATACCACACATAACAGCCCAAAATATGTGCATTTTAAAATAATTCGGCGTTTCTATTTCATATTTATCATTCTCGAGGACTCAAAATTAGAAACACTACTCAACATTTCCATGTAGGGCAATTTATTTTTCCTTGTACTAAATGCTTAGCATTATTAGATTGTTTTATAGTAGGAGCGGAAGCATAGGTCATCCTAATTCTATTTTAGAATAAATTAATAATGCATACTAAAAGATGCAACTAGCATAGTACGAATCAAACAGATTCTATTTTCAATTGAATGAGTGCCAGTTAGACAATGAATTAATTTATTAATTAAGGAAAGGCCCGAGGAGGATTGTTGAAAAAGAGGCAAAGAGCAACTGAACAATAGCCTGAGGCCGTTTGTCATTGCGGATCCTGTGAGAACAGCACCGTTGCTCGACTGTGTGTGCTCCCTGCTCGAGAGCACTTTCGCCACGGATGCTTGGCTCAAGTGAGAGAAGCAGATTGGAGCGACAAGGGCAGGCATAAGGGCTAATATGACACTGCAGATGCATGTTCTGAGAAAAAATTGGAGAAAATGCCCCTTGCATGATCAAAAGCTGACAGAATGCTAATATCTGGAGCAAAGTGAACCTTTCACTGGTAATTTTCGAAGCGAGATTCTTTCGATGGTATTTTCTGGAAGTGGTTAGTTCTTTCGGTGGTATTTTCTGGAAGTGGTTAACTTTCGGTGCTAGAGAACCTATTATTCCTTATAGATGTTATATGCAATGTCACATCTGCTACCGTTTTGTCCCTTTTTAACCATAAACTGTGTTATGCTTCATGACATACCAGAAAGTGAACATCCATTTACAAAGTTTTTTGTTGTTGTTGCAGGCAGTAGTAAGCTTGTTCAGCGCTCTATGGAGTGATGAACGGGTGATCATATGTATTCAATGACAAGTAAGTCATGTTCACAGTCTTGCAACATATTAAATAGTACAAGTAATAGTATTGTTGCATATTCTCTTTGTTTACTGGTAATTTACCATCCTGCTAACTTAAATAATTTTATTCTTATGGATATGCTTGCTTAATGTGATTCTAAATTTAGTTTCTCAAATCTTTGCTAATGCTTCCGTTACAACAAAAGTTACCACTAGCAGACTAAGACTAGTATTACACATGAATTTTGGTGTGCAACAAAGAGAATTAGAGTATACCAACTAGCAAGTAAGGAATGCTGTCTGTTCCTACCTTTCTTGAGATCGATCACATACTATGTGCAATCTTTATGCTCTGAGTCTGAAGTTAAGTTGGCTAAGCTCTCAAACTTAATGGCATGCACTTATAAGTTTCAGTCTATATTGAATCAATAGACACTGATTTTTTTGTATTTCCTCTTTGCAGTTGTAACCTAGCGTATTATGCTGTTGACTTTGAATCTTATGTTAAAAAAAATGCTACAACAGTCTTATGTGCAATAGAATAAGAATCTCCAGCTTTTTATTTTCAGTGAATCTAAAAGGACCAGCTTCCCTAACTTGCTTGCGCTAATTTTTTTTATTGTAACTGAACTTAAAGTGACCTCTGTTGATAGAACTTAGGCTGGCATGCATTATTAACTACATTGTTCGTTTGTTATTTTTTTAACAGAAATTTGCTGTTCAGTCCTGCTTCCTTATATCCATTGGCATTCAAGACTCCTGCAAACTACATTGCACTTTTGGTTCTTTGAGAATTACTGTACTGGTTGTTAATATTGTGTGCTAGCCATTCCAGAATTTAACATTTCTGCAACAGTGACAACTTCTGTACTTGCTTTCATGGAGTGCAACAAAGAGGAGGCCGCGAGGGCAAAGTCTTTGGCTGAAAGAAAAATGGTGGAGAAGGATTTTGTTGGTGCAAAAAGGATGATTCTCAAGGCACAGCAACTCTCCAAAGAACTGGACAACATTTCACCACAAATGCTAGCTATTTGTGATGTTCACAGTGCTGCTGGAGCAAAGATTAATGGAGAGATGGACTGGTATGGAATACTTCAAGTACCAGTAAATGCTGATGATGCACTGATTAAGAAACAGTATCGTAAGCTTGCCTTCTTGCTACATCCAGACAAGAACAAGTTTGTAGGTGCAGAGGCCGCATTCAAATTAGTTGGAGAAGCAAACATGATACTTACAGATCGGTCAAAACGATCTTTACATGACATGAAAAGAAATACCTTAGACAGAGGCAGAGTGGCACGATCCTCAAGACCTGCACCTGCTAGAGCTAGTGGTACTCCTGTGAATCTCCATAAAGTACATCAACAGCAGCAGCAGCAGGCATCAAATTCTGCAGGTCCACAACAAACATTTTGGACTATGTGTCCATCTTGTGGCATGAGATATCAGTACTACCTTTCAATTTTGAAGAAGGCTCTCCGATGTCAAAATTGTTTAAAGCCATTCATTGCACATGATTTGAAGGAGCAAGCTATTCCTTCTAGCGCTAATCAGCGGTCAGCTGGGGTATGGAAAAATGCAGGAGCACCACAGAATGTTCCACCTTCTCAAGCAAATGTCCCTGGTCAAGCAACTTGGAATTCTTCTATACCAGGGGTTCATGTTAATATTGGTTCTCATCATGCTAATGTAAATAGAAAGAGGGAAGCTGATGAAAAAGCAGCTGAGCAAGACAAAATGAAATCTGCTCGGGCCCCAAAAAATCCTGCGAAAGCTTCATCAACTGCAGGACAGAAGAGGGGCAGAAGGGCTGTGGTTGAATCTAGTACATCTAGCGATTCAGAAACCACCTGTGATAGTGAAGAAGTTGTTGATCAAGGTCCAGCTGGGAATAGTTCTGAACCTGGTCGGCAAACCCGCAGATCAAGCAGGCAGAGGCAAGAAGTTAAGTATAAGGAAGAGAGTGATGAAGACGAATTTGGAGTTGACAATAGCAAGGATGATGATGACGATGATGAAAATATCGCCAGTCCTCACAGTTTGAAAAGGTTAAGAAAAAGTAGCATGTTCCCCAGTGATCAAAGAAATGGAGCGACTAAGCTGAATGAAGATGTATCTGGGCATAACGGTCCAACAAATGTTGTTAATGACTGCAGTAATGGAGAAGCTAAAAACGAAGATGGTGCACCATGTGGAGAGAAGACCAGTGGAACTCAGCAAATGAAGAGAGAAACAATGCAGGCTGGGGAAAAGAGAGAGAAGGCAGTTCATTCTGTCAGCAACAATGGTCTTGACCCGAACAATGATGATGCTTCAAATGACGAGAACATTGATTCTGCATTTGATGTTGTGGATTCTGAATTTTTTGATTTTGACCAAATTCGACGTGAAAGTCAGTTTAGAACTAACCAGATCTGGGCTGTCTATGATGATGATGGTTGCATGCCTAGATTTTATGCTCGGATTACAAAGGTAAAAACTACTCCAAACTTTATGGTGCATTATATTTGGCTGGAGTTTGACCCCAAAAATAAAATGGAGGCTGAATGGTACGACAAGGGTCTGCCTGTTTCCTGTGGACGCTTTAAGCATGGAAATTCAGATACATCCAAAGAACCTGGTATGTTCTCCAGAACTATATCTGTTGACAAAAGCAAGACAAGGAATTCATATGAAATATATCCAAGGAAAGGTGAAGTTTGGGCACTTTTTAGAGGATGGAATATTACCTGGAGTTCGGATGCTGAAAATCACAAAAAGTATCAGTATGAGGTGGTCCAAGTTCTTTCTGATCTCACCACGAGCACTAGCATCATTGCCATACCACTTGTGAAGATAAAAGGCTTTGTTAGCTTATTTATACAGTCTAAAGCGGCAGCGCCATATGTGATATCTCAGGGTGAGACGCTAAGGTTTTCACATTGTGTCCCTCATCATTTGATGAGTGGAGCTGAGAGAGAAGGCATTCCGCAAGGATCTCTGGAACTTGATCCTGCAGGGCTTCCTTATAATTTTGAAGAGTGTTTTCCTTCTGTTGCTCCACAGTGCAGCTCAGTAAAGAGTCAGGAATGTGATACTGCACATGCTGGCTCATCCAGTGTAAAACTTCCCCACAAAGGATCCATGAGTGCCAAGGAGAGGCAAGATACAACATGCTTGAGTGCAGAGACCACGGCAAAAACTCCAAAGGAAGAAGCTGGTGAGCATAGAACATGTACTCCTGGATTTGCAGATGCTGATGAGGATAACAGTTTGAGCACAGAATATGAATATGCTGAATCAGAATTCCATAAGTTTTCAGAAACTAGATTGCTTCAAAAGTTTTCAGTTGGGCAGATCTGGGCTCTCTATAGTGATGTTGATAAGTTTCCCAATTACTACGGTTACATACATAAAGTTGATCTCAAGAATGGTAAACTACAAATAAGATGGCTTGATGCCTGTCCTCAGGGAGAGCATAACAAAAGATTGTTACAAGAAGGACGGCCTATTGCTTGTGGAATCTTTAAGGCGTCCAACGTCAATGACATCCTGACCACAGATGAATTTTCTCATCCTGTATTGGTCAGGAAAACTGGCAAAAAAGGCGAATATGAAATAATTCCTAATCTCGGTGAGGTATGGGCTGTTTACAGGAACTGGAGGACAGGATGGACTGCACAAGATTATGAAAAATGTGAATATGAATTGGTGGAGATATTTGGCCATACTGATTCTTCCACTCAAATTAGGCTTCTGAAAAAGGTAGATGGTTATAATGCGGTATTTATGCCATACAAAGGAGAGGGATCTGTGAAGACGATAAGGAAGGATGAGTACTCAAAGTTCTCTCACCAGGTCCCTTGCTTTCATCTGACACATGAGAAAGGCGGCAAGCTTCGAGGCTGTATGGAGCTGGATCCCTTATCAGTTCCAGAGAAATTGCTCACTACCAGTTCAAAATGAGGTGCCTTTACTGCAGTGAACCAGGAGCCTTCGTTTGATGAATTGCTGGAACCTCATGTAGGACAATTCACAATTTGAACATATTTCTTAGTGACTGAAAGGGGCTGTCTGGGTTTTGGTCACTGTAGCGCTAACGTTATGGTGGACTAGGCATTAACATGTGGCTGGGGAAGTTTTGCAAGGTTGCTTTCCAGAAGCTGCTGTTTTGCGTTCGAATTATTTATTCCTGTAGCTGCTGTATGTAAGTTAGTGCTAGCACTTTCTAGTGTTCAAGTCCTGATGTAAGAACTGCCACCCTTCCTTTTTTCTCCCTTAGCGAACCTGAAATTCTAGAACTGTGTTTGAACATTTGGTGGCTAGTCCTGAACTCCTGATGCGGGCGGTTCCATCCGAAACTGAAGAAGTAGGGGTGTAAAAGGCTTCCGAGTCTTTTAGTTTGAAAAATGAACTAGTTTTTTAAAAGTGGAGGTGATTCTAAATGCTTAGGGGGCCTTTGGAACGGAGGATTACGTAGGAATTTCATAGGATTTTTGTTTCGGTGGGATTTTTCCTAAACTTCCCTTTGGCTGGCGCAAAAACGAAAGTACGAATTCACTGGAATGTTTCTCTACGGTGATTTCACAGGAAAATTAACAAGAGGTCAGATTTTATAGAAAAATTTTGGCGTGAAACTATAGCTTTTTTACGCCCTTTTGTCAATGACGCGTGCGCTTTCACCAGCGGCTTATGTACTGTTTTTTTTATTATTTTCTTTCGTGTATAAAAGGTGCTTCTATCGCTCTCTCGAAGCCTCGATCGAAAAGAGCGACGGCAACGAGGCCATCGTGTGTCTTCTACGGCAACGACGGTTGCCGCTTCTGGCCAGGCGCACGAACCCCATCCTTCGGCCAGGCGCAGGTACCCATCGGGGACCGTAAGGCCTTCCTCCCATCGCTACGCATGAGCTGTAAAGTTAAGAATCTCTTGTCCCTTTTTTATTTGGTTTGGTACGATGTGCCATCAAAAGGCATTGCGTGTGAGAATCTTTTATTCTTTATTTTGTTTGTTAAGATTTTTCTTCCATATGCATTGCGGATAAACTATGCTAGATCTGTATTTTGGACTCTATTTTCTTCCATGGTAAAAAATTTGGGTCAAATATTCTTGAGAATATGAGTCAATTTAGTTCGAGCTAGGTTATAAATATTGTATTGCTTGCAAGTGTTGTTTGTTGCTACTTGTAAATAACTAGACAACTAGAGTCACGAAAACTATAGGAAAAGAAATCAGCTTATTTAGACAGTTAGTCTCACCATAACTGATAGATGATACAGATTATTTAAATTTTGTACTAAGAAATAAATTATATAATTAACCTTGTTCTTTTAGGAAGGTGATGCCAGGAAGAGGTGATACTCAGTTACAAGGTCTTGTTGATATCAGCGAGTATGTGACTGCGGAGCCTAGTCAAGAATTACGTAATGCTTCAATTTTTAATTACACAAATACTCTATATAATCTTTTTTGTTGCATATAACAGAAGAAAGTAAATTTGCAAACTTTTTTTTAATACAGTGAATCCAAGAGTCACTCATAAGAGAGCCAAATGGAGTCATGAGAGAAAATTGTTTCTTATTGGGCTCTTAAAAGATTATGATGTACCAGGCTTTCGAACACATAATGCTTGGAGTAAAAAGGCATGGACAACTATTGTTTCTCGGCTCAATGCGAAGTTTGGTACTTCATATACTCTCAGCCAAGTCAAACAAAAGGAGCAGGACTTAAACAAGGATTACTGCATTGTCAAAGAATTGAGAGATGAAAGTGGTTTTGGATGGGATAACGAGAGAAACATGGTTACAGCACCGGCACATGTTTGGGCTAGTTTTGCTGCTCGCAAGAATAATAGTGATGCCCTCAATTGGCAGAATAAAGCATTTCCATATTATGATGATCTATATGCACTATATGATGGTGAGCTCTATGCGTAGCTTTTCTTCTACAAGTATTAGTTTCATCTAAAAATTGAGCTTTTAACTTCTAGTTTTTGACTAATTTTTTATCATAATCGTGCAGGTCGTTATGCAGAAGGTAGAACTAGGCATGGTATGGACCATTATGCAACCAAGTCAAAAAAAATCAGTTACTTCATCAACACAAGCTCATGTGGTTGACTCATATCAATCACCATCTCCTATTTTGGCTGCTCCAAGTGATTTAGGTTTTCGGTTCTCTTTTGATGAAGACATCAGAGAGACAAATTTGGAATTCTCACAGCCCTCATCTTCTGATGTGCACCATGTGCAAGTTCCACCTAGATCCGCACAACCACCACCTGAACTTCCTGAATCTGGACGTGGAAAGAAACAAAAGACCAAGTCTAGTAACTCTGATGATGGATTTCATGAGAGATACCTCAAACTGAAGAAGGAAGAAATAGATACATTTGCTGCTATTGAAAATAAGAAATTGGAGGATCTTTACAGCATTAACAAATGCATAACAGTGCTTGAAGGATTACAAGGTCTACAAATAGGAGATATTTTGAGGGCATCTGATCTATTCAAAAACAATGATAACAGGGAAGTATTCTTATCATTTAGGAGTGATGAATTAAGGCTGGCTTAGATTATACGGGAGATTGGGGGGCTGACAGATGGCAAGAGCAGCAGAATTAAGGCTGGCTTGCAAAATTATTTTGACTATAATACTTTTGTGAACCTGACAGATGGTGCTGATAGATGGTGCTTTTGTTTGGTTTGTAGTCTAGGTAAGTAGGTAGCAAGCACCTACTTACATTGTTGCAATCTCTTTTGGTAGGATCGTTAATGCTAAGGTGGAAGGAACTTGATGGTAGTTACATGATAAATTGGGACTGCCACAAATTAGGAGTACAATGGTAGTACACTAGTACTTGTCTAGATCATAGAAGTACAATATAATACATATATTTTAACTCCTTAGTGCTACATAACTATCCCACATTTGCCGTGCTATGTTATCTCGCATTTGATTTCCTGCGGCTCTTGAATTATTAAATTGAATTATTAAATGCTTAGATATCACCACCATAATTGTGGTCTCTATTTGGCACATCAACTATCTGGTTTGGTCGATACCCTCGTTAGAGTTACTTGGCCATGTCATATCTCCATTATGTAATCGTATGAAATTGTGCAGAACACAACAAGAGACAGCTATGTCAACTTGTTTATGGACCGGGTAACGTGAACCTGTCCTTAGTATTGGAAATCTCATTTTTAATATACCAATTGCCCTCTCAATATGATTCCTGAGCTGTGCATGCCGAAGATTAAACAACTCTTTGTAATTTTTTGGCTTTTGATTTGCTCTTCTTTGTTCTTGTAAATGATATCTTGTTTCACGATACGGTGCAAGGAACCGTGAAGTATTTGCATAACCAGTATCAACAAAGTAAAATTTACGGTAGGTACATAAAAGCCATGGTTAAGTGCATCTTGTAAAAATCTTGCATCTGATGCTGATCCTTCCCATCTAGCATGTACATGTACAAACTTCAAATCAAAATCGCAGGCTAGCATAACATTTTAAGATATTTTTTGCTTTCTATTAAGATATGGTTCTTGTTGGTCTAGTGGAAGTATCATTGGCATGTGTGTCCCATCAATACAGCTAATGTAATCCTATATGAATAAAAATAGATCTTTGATTTAGTTCTGATTGTAGGAAGTGACTTTCTGATATTGAAGGAATTAAAACAAACATTTGTTCATACCTTGAAAAAGGGGTGGAATTTTGGTCTTCTTAGGATATGATGTGGATGTAGAGATGGTGGCCATATGTATGTACATGTAAGTTGTGTAACTGCATCAAGCATAGCCTCAAAGTAGCGACTAATTGTTTCTCCACTATGTTGAATTTCATATTGCAATGTCTTATTACTTGCATTTTTTGCCAATGGATATAGGAGTATACCAACTTGCTATTCTACTGAAACAAATCTTGAATCGACAAGTAATTGCTTGTCACGTAACTTGTGGGCCAATGCATGAAAAACACTGACTTCCATGCGAAAGTTTCTTTTGCTTAGGCTCTCATGTCCCGTTAAAATTTCATTAATACGAATAGCACATGTAAGTCTTGATGTATGTATTGGGCTTTTACTAGATGATGGTTGTGATGGATTGCCTATGGTAGGAAGAACAAAAACATAAACTCATCTTCACTTTCTGATCGCCATCGATAGTTTGAATCTATAGTATTGAAAACAAACTAGCAACCAAAAATATTTAGATGTGCAACTAGTATGTTCTGTTGACAATGGCCTAACGTGAGAGGGGTCAAGAAATTGAGTTAGACACTGCCTACATATATTTGTATCTAACATATATTTGTATCTAACATACAAGAAAGTTTGATATAACTTACCAGAGTGGAGCCTCTCGGTGACTAGAAGGAATGAACTTTCAAGAGATATGAACTAGATTTTCTGGACATGTTCAAACGAATGCATAGCAGAGGCATACATATGCTTGTGTATATAAAGAGCACTGGTGCAACGGCTAGCTTGTTTGCTTTTGTCTGTAGCCAACATTACCAACGGCTAGTAGTTTGAATCATACTGGATTCCCTTACATTTTCTACGATGCTACCAAAGGACATCCAATTCACATTTCTGTGTTTTAAATTCTCATGGGATTTGAGAATTATACAACTTTAATTTCTGTGTTTTCTCTATTTCTACATTTTTCCTACCCTTCGTTCCAAAGGAGGCCTTAGTTCATTGTTTTAAAAAGTGGAGGTCATTCTAAATACTTAGTAGTTCATTTGACACCCTAAGAAGGAAGTCCCAGGTTAGCTTGGTACACAAATGTTGTGTATGCCGGATTGTTGGTGGTGCTGCGTGCCTGCGAAGGGGATGAATACCCCCCCCCCCCCCAAGTAGCTCTATTGATAAATTCATTTATTTGTTGGTTTTTCTACGCTCCTTTTATTACTGGACGTGCCTTCCACTGGAGCTACTGGCTACTGCTGCTACCTTCATTCTCAAAAGAGGCATGGGCAGTGGCGGAGCCAGAAAGAAAATGGACGCTACAAAGTAACTGCAGCGGGGGCTGGACTGCCGGTGTATTAGCTCTTGAAAACGCTATCTCATAATTAAAAAGAAAGATAAAAGAAAATAAATTTGTTGGGCTCAGAATTTGTGAATCCATCAGGCTTAAAAGGCCCTGCCAGCCTACCCGGCCTGGTCAAGCGATGGAGAGAGAGAGAGAGAAAGAGAGTGGTTGATTAGAGGTGTTCTAGCAACGAATCAAAGCCGCTGAGGTAGGGGAAACTATCCACTCCATTTTGAGGTCCGAGATTTAAAAATTTGTTTGGTGTGGTTCCTACTGATTCTTCCACAATGGTTGTGCGCACCATGGAAGCCCTATTCGGTTCGGACAATGTGGTGTCCCACCGCTGAGTAAAAAAAATAATCTCATTTCTTTATTCTTCTTCGCGCGATTGAAGAGAAATGTCTGGTTCCATGTGCAATAATCATTTCTAATTCCCGTGGTGCAGGTAAAGTCGAACTGAAGGGAAACATTGATTTTTTGTCTAGCTCTTTATGGTTCGACTGCTCCAATGGACCATGGTCTGTTGGACCGAACCATGGTTCACATGGAGATTAATAAAGAGGAAATTATAAACAGTGTATTGAAAAAAAAAGTAAATTAGTTGAGAGATAGATATTCACTTTTGAGACCTAATTGTTTGTAAAGAATGATACATATACCATCAACATGGGGTTTACAATGTTCTTTTTCTTTTTGCATATGGAACTGTGTGTGATGCTCAACCGTAAAAAGCCTCTAGATATCTGTAGTATACCGTAGTAATCTGACAGATATTTCCTGAATTACAATGGAGTTGGATAGAAAATTCAACAAAAACAGTGAAACAACACAGGGAGAAGTGAGTTGCTTTGGTTGCAGCTGATGTGGCCTAGTTCCAAGGCAATAACACTGACAAGTGGGCCCTCCCTCCCGGCGAGTCGACCCGCTCACCGCCTTTTAGGATTGGGCAGTGGCCCACTGGCCACTGGTACACAACGAGAGCAGACGGCCTTCGCCTTCCGACGCAAGCGGCATCTCGCAGGCCGGCCTCGCCCTCACACACACCTTCGCAGGCGCAGGGGGCGGAACTCGGCGCGCCGGAGATGGAGGAAGACGCCGTTGGAGGCGGAGGCGGAGGCGAAGGAAGCCGGTCAAGTTTCGTGATCGGCCTCATTGAGAACCGCGCCAAGGAGGTGACACCCTAAACCCCTCAAAACCTCCCCGCATTTGCCTGTTTGCTCGATCAATCCCGCACCGAGAATTCGTTTCGTAATCCATCTCCGGTACCGCGCCGGGCTCGTCCTTCGCTGTCTGGGTTGGGGTTCACTGGTCTCGTGAGTCGTGAGCAGCCGCTGACGCCGTTTTCGCAACGGCCTGAGATTAATCGCTCGAATTGCTTGGAGCGGTTTTATTTTTCAGTTGATTTTTTCCAAATTTCTACCTGAGCGTCTCGGTCGCATTGAACAGTCTAGTCGTCGGGAGTTTCCTCGTTTGTTGGTGCACGATTTTCTGCTCCAGAACCCGTTTTTCCTCCTACCTGTTCTAGCGATTTCAGTCACTTGTGCTTCAGTAGAAGCACGGTAATATTGTGCTTTGAATTCGGATTACAAGCTCTTCATTAGCAAACATCGGAAACATTTTAGCCCAATAGTTACGGCGTGCATTGTTCTACGTGGAGAGGGACGTGGGTTTGGTTACATTTTCTGGTTTAATTAACGTCTTCATTAAGAGGTATATGAATTTGTACACATCATGTTTTGCTGTAATGATGCTTTGTTGTTTTACGGATCCAAAAATTGACTGTACTTCTACGCTTATGTGTAAGCATTCACACATTGACTCATATATTAAGTCTCATAATGAGAAACAAAAGAATTCAGTTCAAAAAGATTGAGAACAACATTGGAGTCCAAAAATCATTTACGTGATTTGGATACGTTTTTCTGAGAAACCTATCCTGGTTTATGAACTCGAAAATATATACTGCTACAGGTTGGCGTTGCAGCCTTTGATTTGAGATCAGCCTCGCTGCACCTTTCTCAGTATATCGAGACAAGTTGCTCGTACCACAATACAAAGACACTACTTCATTTTTATGACCCTATGGTTATTATTGTGCCTCCAAACAAAACAGCAGCAGATGGTATGGTTGGAGTATCAGAGCTGGTGGGTAAGCATTACCCAGCAAACAAGAAGGTAACTGATATCAAATTGACATTATATTCTCAAAATTTTCAGGAAAAAATGTGTTCTAGTCTAAAAAGAACTCACTTTATAGGTCACAATGGCACGTGGTTGCTTTGATGATACAAAGGTATACAGTTTTTGTTCGCTTGACTTTCTTACTTCTATTGTTATCTGACTGACTCCACTTTAAATCTTGCATGTTGCTTCTTCTATTAAGGGTGCTGTTATGGTGAAAAATATTTCAGCTCGAGATCCATCTGCACTTGGTTTAGATACTTACTGCAAGCAGTATTATCTTTGTCTGGCAGCTGCCTCTGCAACAGTTAAGTGGTATGTGCACTCTAAATCTAATGGAATCATCTCTACAATATGACTATTTCAGATGATTCTAACTAACTGTTACTGGAGCCTGACAACTTACTGTAACTTTATGAAAAAATTATTATGTCACAGAAAATTGCATTCCAGCTTTAGAGTTTCCTCTGTTTCGTCACATTTTGGTGAATTGAAATATAATAAACCCATTAATCTGTGAATGGGCCTCTAGCTGAGTTGGTTAATTGGTTCCAGTAGCACTCCTCAAGTCCTGGGTTCGACTCCCTGTGGCCCATGGGAGCGAATTTTAGCCTCGAGTTAAAAAAAAAACCCTCGCCTGTCCTTGGTCGTTCTCACATGTGCTATGGTGCCGTTGTATATAATCCTGCTTTTCACTATATGTATAATAACCACGTGTCATACTCATCTCCAATTGTGCCCATTTTGCATTGATAATTAACAATTCAGATATCAGATCTGTATATAGATTGCAGTATGATCATTGAAAGGGCTAAATTCGTTCTAAACTCCTGGAAGCCTTCGCAGTTTCGTGTCCTTTTTTCTGGTTTCATCTAGAAACTTTATTTCAACACCAAGCTGTGCTTTTTCATCTTACAATCTGTTGTGCTTACAGATAGCTAAATTGTTTTGAGGAAGATACATGATACATCTCAACAATGAAAAGCCTAGTGCAAGTTTGAATAGCCAATACTTGGTTTGATTGGTTGTATTCCTTTGATAATGTGTACCTTTTATTTGATTTGGGTGCTATTATCCATTTGTGTTCTAACTTAGTTACATTTTTCAACCACTATGCCGTACCATTCTTTTCTTAATCTCTTATTTCTACCTCAAGTATCCCATTGAATAAGAATTACTTGTGTCCTGATTTTGATGCAGTCATATCAAATTTTCTGGAATTCTTTTTACAAGTTTATCTAGTCTCACATGAGTCATGTCAAGTTCTTTTAAATATTGTTGCAGGATAGAATCAGAAAAGGGTGTATTTATTACCAACCATTCATTATCAGTAAGTTCTCAGTTCTTATGATGTAAGTTATTCTTTAGAAACTACTAGCAGCGTGCCCGTACGTTGTCACAGGGCCGTGGTTTGGCTGGCCCATACGTCGGCGCAAACTGTTGGGGCATGGGGTGACGGATCACCAGCAATCATGACCACCACCACCAACGCTTTTTTTATGTGTAGTAAAGAAATACATCATTTTAATTATATAGTATAGAACAAAAGGACGCAAACGGTCAGGGACCAAAATCTTTACAAACTGATAGTAAGAAAAGGGAGTCAGGGGTCAAGGGAGATAATCTGAAGAGAGTGGGTTTAAATTCTTATGGTGGAAATTGTATTCATGATCTTTTGTTTCACCTTGAAGTTCATTATCATCAAACAGAAAGTGATAATGCCAATTTTGTCTGATTATCTCTTTGTATATGCACTGCCACCAAAAAGTTCTCTTTAAATAAAATTCATCGGCTACTTTGTAGAGTTTGTAAAATTATCTGTAGTTTTTATGGTTATCGTTTTCTCTCTAGCAACTACTGAGTAGCTGATTTATGCATGTATAATATGGTGAATGCATCGGGATAATAATATTCCCAAAGGAATTACCTGATACCTTTTTGTTTCGGTAAAAGCAATGTCCTGTAACGTCATTGCTGGTGGTCATCTTGTTACCAAAACTTAGAGCAGAATACAATTGAATTTTGTGCATCTGAACCACTCCAAAACAAAAATGTATGGGCAGCCCGGTGCAGGGTCCGGGGAAGGGTCCGCCACTTTGGGTCTTTTGTAAGCAGCCTTTCGCTGCATTCCTTCAAGAGGTTGTTTCCAGGACTCGAACTCGTGACCTCATGGTCACAAGGCAACAGCTTTACCGCTGCGCCAGGGCTCCCCTTCAAAATAAAAATTGTGTAATTCAAAGGATTATACATTTAATATTTACTTTTTTTTCATATCTGTTTTAGTATCCCATATTCATAATTGTTGATATTCCTTTTCGTTTTTAGGTTACATTCAATGGGTCATTTGACCATATGAACATCGATTCAACTAGGTAATCCTTTTGGATGGCACACCATTGAGTCACATAAATTATACATGCATATATCATTCATATATCTTGTTGAATCTCCTTCAGGAAAAGAACAAAAGGTATTGTGCTAGATCTGACTTTCTGTAACTGTTTGAAATGCGCCTGACAGTGTTCAAACATTGGAAATTATTGATCCTCTCCATACTGAACTATGGGGCACCAGCAACAAGAAGAAAAGCCTGTTTCAGATGTTAAAGATGACAAAGACTACAGGCGGGTATGCCTTCACTCCACCAAGTTATTCCTTATCACTTCATAGTATTCTACTAGGGGTACTTATGTTAGGTTTCAACTTAATACAATGTCTATCTCAAATATTCTAGAAACATACATAGAAACTGCCTGTTAATTTTCTAAAAAATGTTGATAAATGGAATTAAGTTCTAAGCTCATGAAGCTTTTCTTTCTAATGCTTATTCCAGGGCTAGGCTACTGAGAGCCAACTTATTGCAACCATTAAAAGATATTCAAACTATCAATGCTCGATTGGACTGCTTGGTAAGTAGGTCTATGATGTATTTATGACATGCAGTTGATCTATATCACTGCTTACAATTCTAGACATATGAAGCATATTAGAATTCCTTTTACTTTGTGCATTATTAAGGATATATTTCATATCTTTGATCCCACTGAATTTAGCAGGCAGGATTGCGCCCCAGGGGCTAAACTAAATTTACATATGCCCATGGGTTTCAAGATGTAGTTTAGAAATTTCATATTCTGAAAGTTGAAGGATATCAGCATCCTCTGTTTCCATAAATTTGGTTTCTAAGCAATGGTAGAATTATTTCCATTATATTGGTTCATTAAGTCTTCTATGCATCCACATTATATTGAATTATGAATTATTTCCAGGATGAGTTAATGAGCAACGAGGAACTGTTTTTTGGCTTGACTCAAAGTCTTCGTAAGTTTCCGAAAGAATCAGGTTAATCTTCTGTTCTGGTGATGCTCTGTAATTAAATATGACTCTCACTACCACAAAATTTTCTTATTATCTTATTCTTGTTATACTATAGATAAGGTTCTCTGTCATTTCTGCTTCAAGCCCAAAAAGGTTACCAATGAGGCATTGAAGCCTGCCAATGGTAGAAAGAGCCAGATGCTGATTTCTGACATTATCGTTTTAAAAACTGCTCTGGATGCCATACCATTCTTCTCAAAGGTTAATTGTGCGAGTAATACCATCCTGATAAATATGATTTTGTGATCTAATTATTGTCTATTGTTTATTTTATTTCATAAAAACAAGCGCCGTGAGCACTGGAACATGAGAAGTTGTCCATCACATCATGCAGGTTTTGAAGGGGGCAAAGAGTTTTCTACTTCACAACATTTACCAGACTGTATGTGAAAATCCTAAATATGAAAGAATGAAAAAGAGGTAATGCACTCTTCCTCTTAATTTGGAAGCTGCATTTCCTTTTTTGTGTGTCACCATGATAGTAAGCTATGTAATGAAACAGGACTGCTTATTGTTTTTTAGAATTGCAAATATCCTTTTTGTACACTGAAAAAGGAAATTCTTCCATCTTTTAATGGTCAAAAACAGAGGCATAACTAGTTTTGCTGATCTATCTTGCATGTTTCTTAATAGTTTCGATGGTTTGAAATAGGCATACAACTTCATCTCCAAACAAGATATTTAGCATTACTCGGTTCAGTTTGGCAACTATGTTTGTTTATTTTCAAGCATAATGGTTATGTTTTTTGTTTATGTACAGCTATTTTTTTTATATTGCATAATTCAAATTAGGCTTTTTGCCCAAGATTTTGAACCGGTGTTACTCTTTCAGCTCCATCTTAAGACAGGTTATTTATCTTTTTTTTTTAACTAAACAAATTGCCCTAACATCGTCAATTAAAAAATTGGGGGGAGTATTCATTTCTATTTCTTAGCCAATATCCTAACATTTCAGTGCTTGCAAACCATAGCTATATTAAACTGTAAAAATGATGACCACACAGTCATACATCTTTCATTAAGCTTTCTTTTGTGGTACTAGGATTGGAGAGGTCATTGATGAGGATGTGGTTCATTCAAGGGCTCCATTTGTAGCCTGCACTCAGCAGTGTTTTGCTGTTAAAGCAGGAATTGATGGGCGGCTTGACGTTGCTCGTCGATCTTTCTGTGACACCAGCGAAGGTACTTCCCCAGCTATCTATGTTATTTTCTTTATTCACAAGCTTATCCTATTGTATTGCAGCCATATATAACCTCGCAAACAAGTACAGGGAAGAATATAATATGCCAAATCTGAAGATACCCTATAACAATAGGCAAGGATTTTACTTTATTATACCCCAAAAGGACATTACTGATAGGCTTCCTAATAAATTTATTCAGGTATGCGAACATTTTCTCACAAAATCAGCTTGTCAGTTGTAATTTGCAAACCAACATTTATCAAACGTGAAATCAATTAGGTTGTTAGACATGGGAAGAATATCCACTGCTCAAGTTTCGAGCTTGCTTCGGTGAGTTGACTTCTTATAAATGCAATTTTCTATTGGGACAGATGTTAGTCAAGAATGTACAAATACTTGGTATATTCTAGATTTTTTCCTCACACATTTTATTATTTGCAAATGTGCTTCTTTTGATGTCCTATAACTGTGTGTTATTTTGGAAATGTTTCTCCTAGAAAAGAAGAGACTGGATAAATGTACACACTATACATGCAATCAGGATAAACATAACTGTACTTATTTTCTACCCGATTTTGCAGCTGAATGTTAGGAACAAGTCGGCTGCTGCTGAATGCTTCTTGCGCACAGAACTTTGCTTGGAAGGTTACTGTAGAAATTAAGTGTTCGTAACTTTTTTTTTTCATTTCAATTAATTCTTGTTTGTAGTCATAATAATGATATTTTATTTTTTTCTGGTTGATGTCATGAATGTTCCTTAGATCGATGATGCATATGAATACTCTATTGTTGTCACCCTCCACGTAACTAACAGCAGTTAGCTATTGCAAAAGAGTGCATGTCATTTTTTTGTACTTTATGCTTGTTATCATGCCTAATTTAGCAGTGATGATGACATTTTAGTTCCATATGATTTGCAATGCAACCCTTCTTGTAGGTAACAATATTGCATGGACCATATCTTTCAGTGATGCAAATCATCTCAATGAAATTTTCCATGCGAATCAAAACATAATGTCCTTGTTAGAAAAACATATCTTGTATTCCCAGGAGGCCAATGGCCCATATATAGGGTATAGGTGATGGCAAAATATACACAAAGCCCCTTACAGTGTAGCAACTACAGGAAAGAGAAAATAGATCTCTATCTATGATAACAGAATTTTATCTGTAACAGCCTTAACTTATTGAGTCCAAAGAATCTTCTGTGCAGTGTAGCACTGGAATTCATGCAATGTTACCTTTATACTATGTACGGGTGTATATAAATACTCCTTCCTGTCACTTTTATCTGTCATTCTAGCTCTAAGCGTGGGAATTAAGGAGAAGTAAAAAAGTATGATACACAATAGATGATGAGAGATAGAGATAGAGATGTTTTTTTTTTTTTGCAATGAGATAGAGATGTATTGGGAAGAGAGAAAGTGTATTGGAAAGAGTTTTATTGGGAAGTGAGAATGGCAAGTATTTGGGAACAAATATTGAATGCTATAGTGACAAATAAAAGTGAACGGAGGGAGTATTTAAGTTGCCTAAATCTATTGTTTATCATTTCAGGGCTTATTGATGAGATCAGAGAAGACATTGGTATCCTTACATTGCTTGCTGAAGTATTGTGTCTACTGGACATGATTGTAAATTCTTTTGCACATACAATATCTACAAAGCCTGTTGATCGCTACACACGTCCAGAGTTCACCGGTGAGGGTTTAGCTCCTAGTCATGCTTTTATTTGTAATGCATATGTTGATTCTTTGGTCTGTAACGTTTTTGGATTTCAGCTTTCTTTGTTCATGACTTCTTTGTGTAGATGACGGTCCAATGGCAATTAATGCTGGACGACATCCAATTCTTGAGGGCTTGCATACTGATTTTGTTGTAAGCTGCTTCATCTTTTGTTGATTCTTGTTTGCTTCGTATTTTTTTTTCATAATTAGTTTTGTTTGCTTACATCTTTTTATGTCATGAAGCCAAACAATATCTTTCTTTCCGAAGCATCAAATATGGTTCTTGTCATGGGGCCAAATATGTGAGTGACATATTGCATTCAAGTTACTGTTTTAGGCTATTCATTTATCTGGAAGTTACATCTAGGATATAGTCCAACTTACTCCCCGCAAGTATGGCCAAAGTTCAGATAACTCCCTAAACTATGTTTTGGTTTATTTTACCCCGTCAAAACGTGATTTTGGATCAATTTACCCCCTCATGCAATTTGTCTTTTTTAATTCTCAGAACACAAGCATTAGAACACAAGCATAATCTTAATATGAACCCTTATGAGATGATAAAGCACATCATAAAAGATATTAAAAATACATTTTGAATTTTTTTACCATCATTTTTCATATAGTTTTGTATCCTAAAGATTAATTTACTATTAAATGAATTTTCCTATAAAAATGATGGTAAAAAATTTAAAAGTATTTTTTTAATATGTATTATAATGTGCTTTATCATCTCGTAAAGTTTGATCTTAAGATTATGCTTGTGTATTGAGAAACAAAAAAGACAAATTGCATGAGGGGGTAAATTGACCCAAAAACATGTTTTGGCGAGGTAAAATAATCCAAAACATAGTTGAAGGGGTTATTTGAACTTTGGCTATACCTGTGGGGAGTAAATTGAACTTTATCCTTACATCTAATATCTAAATTGTCTGCTGTTGCAGGAGTGGGAAAAGTACTTATCTCCAACAGATTTGCTTGATTGTCATTCTTGCACAAATTGGCTGTTATGTACCTTCTCAGTTTGCATCATTGAGAGTGGTTGATCGCATATTCACACGGATAGGAAATGGAGACAATGTTGAAAACAACTCGAGCACGGTAAGCATTTGATATAAGATTATTCATAGGCAAGGAGAAGATTAGCACATAATTGTGGACATTATTCATGGTGCTCTTGTTATTCATCTTTTCATGAACTTCCAGACCTACCATACAAATAGATGAAGAGTGAAGAGGTAGATAAACAGAGTAAATATACGTAAATGACTGGTATATAATGTTTCCTATGTGCTATATTACCTCTTATTATCCTCCTACAAACTTCTTAAACCCCATCAACTAGGTACTATTAGTTTTCTTAATGTATAATTAGTAGCTTAGCCCTGATTTCTTCATGCCTTTTTTGTTTCGTTAAAGCCTCTTATTGAGTACAGCTACATATGGATTAACACAATTAGTTTGGTGCATGAAAGTTGATCTTTAACTTTGTTCGTGATTTTGTGAAATATAAATCTGAGTTCTTAGTTTAAGTTTATTAGTATAGTTTATTGATTATGGATTTCATTAAGCTTTTTAGTGGCATCAGGTTCTGTAGTATTAATTGGCAAAAGCAATTCAAATGTACCTTGTGGTCAACCATGTCAATTATTTCTTTAGCACTGTGTTTGTCACTTATTTTTTTACTTAGTTTGCAGCAGTTGACTTACTCATGTCAAACTTTGCACAGAATGTGGAACTTATTTCTCTTTCCTAACTAGCGACGAGTGCACAAATTTCCTAGCAACTATTCAGCTGTTATTTTCTTTTAAGATCAGTTAAATTTGGCAAGAACCTTAAGAGTTTCTAGAAAACAAATTGGAATCCATCCATCTTATTTCTTTACTTTATCTTTGCAGTTTATGATGGAAATGAAAGAGACAGCTTTCATCATGCAAAATGTTTCTTCAAAGTATTTCTACCCGATTCCATGATTTTGAAATTTGATACACCTGGATTTTTTTTTTTAATTTCTCTTTGATGGCCATAAACCTACAGGAGCCTGATTGTTGTAGATGAGCTTGGAAGAGCTACATCTTCCTCTGATGGGTTGGCAATTGCATGGAGCTGCTGTGAATACCTTCTTTCTATCAAAGCGTAAGAACTAGTAATCTCTTTATCAAGTAACACATTCTCAGGTAACGTGTTCGTATTTCTTGATTAGTAAAATGCTATTTTTTTCTAAACGAGATTCATATTTTTCGTCATTATGTATTTCCTCCACCCAAAATTTCTGTGGCTCTTGCCTAAGTTTCATAGATCATTCAATTTCTTTCGAAACATCTGGGGCTCTGGGCTACTTATAGTCTACAGTCCAATTTAAACCAAGAATCTGCATGTTTCATCGTGCTGCTACCCGCAGCCATGTACTATCATGTTTAAAATAATAGTTATCTCTGAAGTACGTGAATTTATTTGTAATGGTTAGATATCATTACAGTGTGACTTGTTTGGTGATATAGTTCACTGTATATCACATTTCATGCTGTGTTTTATGCTGTAAACTCAACTGTTACAAGGTTATTTTGTTTAATTATGAAAAGGCGATGACACATCTCTTTTTGGAAAGTCATCCTACTAACAATGTGTATTTTGTCCATGCAGCTACACTGTTTTTGCTACCCATATGGAAGGCTTGTCAGAACTTTCAACAATGTATCCAAATGTGAAGATCCTTCATTTTGAAGTGGATTTGAGGAATGACCGTTTGGATTTCAAGGTAGATTGTACCCATTGCAGTGACCTTTTCAGGCATTTAGTTTCTCAAGTCTTAACTTCATACCATGGCCTGCCTCAGTTCCGCTTGAAGGATGGTGTGCGACGGGTACCGCACTACGGGCTTCGTCTGGCCAGAGTGGCTGGCCTCCCTGCTTCGGTGATTGACACTGCAACAAGCATCACTTCACGGATCACAGAGCAGGTAATCTGGTACCTACATATAGCTGTAACAACCTAGAAAGACTGCCAATTTTCAGATTACGTGATGGGTAGAGTGTAGCGGACTGCTGAAGTTGCACCTGGCTATGGGCGCCGATCTCTTTACCGATTAGCATCACATCAGTGGCGTGAACTTTTTGTGTTTGACCTGCAGGAAATGGCAAGGATGGATGCCAACTCTGCAGAGTTCCAGTCGCTTCAGACAGCATACCAGGTTATGCAACGGCTCGTCTGTCTGAAATACTCGAACCAAGGTGACGACTATATCCGTGAAGCTCTGAACAATCTCAAGGAGAGCGTTGCTGCAGGCCGGTTAACATGACGAGCGGATGTCTCTATCCAAGAATAGGATAGATTAGCATAAACTCTGGTCCTTACGTGCAATGTATAGTATGGCAACAGGGGTTCTTTTTGTAGCTCCGCGAGGAGGCGCTAGGTAGTGCCTGTGAGCACGTTGCTTTGCAGGTGTACGGAGCATAGAATCCATCAGTCAATGTACATCTGTTGCAATTTAGCGAAGCATATTGTACATATTTAAAAATTTATGAATTTTACATCTGCTAACCAATTTCAACTAGCCCAGAGTTAGCGTTATTTACATCTGCTAACAAATTAGTTCAGTAGATCAGATCTGAGTCTGCACAGCAAACTCATATAGCGATTCGATCAGCCAACAAGATGACCAGCCAGCTTTCTTGTTATCTGCGTGTCCATGGCAAACGCCAATTCAGGTGGTTCGACAGTTTTGTGTTCTCTGTTTCAATCAGCAGAGGAACAAGTCTAACAACCCAACGAGCAGAGCAGAATTAACCAGCATGAACTGTATTCAGATCATTACCAAAGGACGATTTGAATAACTTCGAAAAATATAGCTTTATAGATCATTGCCAAATGAGATCCGTGTTGTCCTAATAACCAAACGAAAACAGTAACGTCCGTGTTGTCCTAATTAGGCAATTGCACGTGCATGCATGGTGTCCAAAGAGCCATGACTCACTCGAAGCTAAAATGACTAATCATTAACATGGAATCCGAGTTCCACGAAGGTAGTATCCAGGACCCGGCGATCCTTCTCTGACATGATCTCACGGATAACCTTTATGCTCTTCCCCGCCGTGGTCGGCCTTGGAGCTGGTTTCTTCTCCGTTGCATGATCACGGCTCATGCGATTGGGCTTCCTACAGTTGCCGACCTCGGCCTCAGCGCGCGCTGCATCGCCGGCGAAAGGTTTCCTGATGTCTTCGGTCTTGGCGTGTTCTGCTGCGACTGCTGGCTTCGGATCAATCGGACGATCTCCTCCCCCGCCGGCAACTGCAGGGACGCTTGGCTTGATCGGCCTGACGTGATCGAGTGGGACGTGGACGCAAGAGAAGGGGTTATCGCGCGGCAGGTTTCCCTCGTAGATCACCTCATAGCTTCCGTCGGTGGCGGACACGACCATTGCTGGAAGCCAGAGCACTAGGATCTTCCCGTCGATCATCCCCTCCGTCCTCGTGCGAACTATAACCCTCGTACCGGGCTTCAGAATCAGATCGGCGGCGGTGCTTGCGGCGGCTCCGCACGTGGTTCGGGCTGATGCGCATCCGGAACGAGGCCGCTTTGCCGGAGGAGAACAGGCGACAGGTGGACGAGTTACTGCGGGAGAAGCGGACCGCGGAGCTTGACGACGAGGCTGCGGCGGGTTCGTCGTGCTTGCGGCGGCTCCGCACGTGGATCGGGCTGATGAGGAGCCGGTGTCGACGGGCGGAAGAGGAGATACTGCGAGAGAAGCGTGCCGCGGAGCTTCATAACGAGGCTGCTTCGCCTTCGGTGGCGGCGGGTTGGTGGTACCGGCGGAGTCTGATCGAACCATGGAGAAGGTCTTCGACGGCGGGTAGATCTCCTGAACCGAACGACGGCAAGGTTTCAAGACCTCGCCGCAGGTACGCACTGGAGGCGGCGCACAGGGCTTCTTGTCGACGGCGCGCTTGCTCCTCTTCCGGCGCTGGAACTCTCGGCGGAGTTTGCGCATGGCGGCGGAAGGACGGCCGTGAGAGATCGTCATGGCACGCAGCGAAACGGAGGCTTCGATCGATTGGATCGAGGGTATCGGCCTGAATGAGAGAGAGTCGGGAGGCAGATGATATATGAAGGCGGAACTAGGGCGGCGTGAGATGTAAGCGCAGCAGTATGATGACGGACGGAAAACCACAACTCAACGGCATGAGCTAAATGAAAAATCCGTCCTCAAATGCAAAAACGCCCGCGAGAACCAAATAGTTCAAGTTTGTAACAGCGCCACGGGACCTAGGATTTTTTTTTCCCGAAATAAAAAACGTGGTCATTGATAGATGTGGTATTTCTGATATTCAGTAATTTCTGTAAATAAATTTAAATATTTTTTAAAATAAGCGACACGAACTTACCAGTAATCGCCCTTCAATCTATAAAACAACATGGTTGTTTAAACAAACAAAACAATTTTCATTGATTAAGACACTGGATAGTGAAATTATGGGACATAAAAAAAAGATAAAATCCAATTTACTCCTCTCAAGTATAACCAAAGTTCAAATAATACCTTAAATCCTAAACTATGTTTTATTTTATTTTTACCACACCAAAATATAATTTGGGTCAATTTACCCCCTCACACAATTTGTCTTTTTTAATTCTTTGTACACAAGTGTAATCTTATAAAATAAAATTTTATGAGATGAAAAAGCACATCATAACACATATTATAAAAATATGTCTTAAAGTTTTTACCATTATTTCGCATATAATTTTGTATCTCAAAGATTAATTTACTATTAAATTTACTTTCCTTATAAAAATAATGATAAAAAATTATAATTATTTTTAAAATATGTGTTATAATGTGCTTTATCATTTTGTACAGTTTGATCTTAACATTATGTTTATGTAGTGAGAAATAAAAAAGACAAAACTCATGAGGGGAAATTGACTTAAAATCACGCTTTGAGAGGGTAAAATAAATACATAATTTATGGAGATATTTGAACTTTGACTTATACTTGAGAAGAATAAATTTGACTATGATAAAAAAAAATTACCGGTTCTCACTGTAAATATGATATTTTAGATATTTTGATGAAATTTAACAGAAATCTTCCTAGCACGGGATTGCCATTGTCCTCTATTTGGACAACCTCCTTACACCGATCAGGGTGTGCCCGTCAAGTACCTTTCTCCATGATAATTTTTGCTATTTTAGCCCTATGAAGAAGTGGCTTCAACAAAATGATACTCTCAACATAGGCTTGGCTAAAATAGCACTTTCAACATTGACACAAAGTTATTATTGCACTATACTTTGTTATTGCTCTAGTTTCACTTCTTTTTTACCTGTCAATGGACTTAACTACCTCTAATATCAATATTTTTGCCACAATATGTGCTGTGTTTAAAAAAATATTATATTGACCCTTTTTGTAAAAAAAAATACACTAGAAGGAACTGAATATTTAACAAAAAAATTATGAAAAATATTTATAATTTTTAAAGGTACTAAATATTTTAAAAATCGTCACCTACGGCGCTGGGTTTACTGTTGGCAGTAAGCGCCCCAATGACCCGTCGACGTCTTTTTCGTCTCTCCAGCATCCAGGCAGCGCCGCGCTCGACATTCTCTCGCACATCACGACGTGGAGAGCACTGAGCACTCTCCGCAATAATTCTTCATGGAAAAAACATTTGTTTTGTTCCTCGATTTCGTTCATTAAATTCTTCATAGAGATAACAGATGGCTATCACTTGCTTTTCTTGTTAAGGACGTATTGTAAGCTAAGTTCTCGTTTATATGCGACGACATTTTGCAACGCACATACGTTATGCTGAAACTCAATTTGCCGTTTATTTTCAGAAACAAAAGAACTAGTATCGCATCAATTTTCCGTTTCAGAGGTGCGGCATATCAGATCTGCCTTTTTACTCCATTATTCAGTTTATTCAGTTGAATGCAAAGCAAGATGAACCCTGAAAACACCTAGAACTAAGTCTACTATCCCAGCAAGAACGTTTACACTTCGTACGAGAAACTTCTGAATAACTTCGAAAATTACGTGATAAAATTATAACTTGGAGTTTCATAGCAAAAGGAACATAACTTTAAAATGAAACTTTTACTCATGAATAACCAAGCTCAGAATACAGACATCGTCATTCATCTTATAAGCAAATGGCACCAACACATGATTCTGGATTATCTAGCCCCTTGATAATATAAATATAAATATGAAGCTGAACACGTAATACTATGAATGCACCAGTTATTTCAGAAAATCAAACAATTGTCTTCCTCAGGCCCTACCTTGGAAATCAGTCAGAAGAAGGCATATGATGGATTGACAGCACCAAAAAAAAAAAAAAAACTGTTGGCCATCTACTCATTACTCTACGGATTAATACTCCTTTTTAAAAAAAATAAATTTAACTGCAGCCTATACACTATCAACCCACTCACACGCTATACTAAAGTTCTTCCCACATGTGCATCTCACACAAGAACCGGAGTCATTGACTTTTGTCATGACCCTTCAGAATTCCCAAGATCTGCCTCAAGAACTGCTTTTCACCACGGTATCTGTTCAACAGAGGGCACACTACAATGATTATTACAAGTAAACAGAACAAGCATATAGTTATGAAGTGGTATGGTTCTTACATCTCAAGTGCCGAAATGCTGAGGCACATGACACCAATCGCCATGTGAATGGGAAGGGTCTGCTTAAACTTTTCTCGCACCAAAAACACTCTCTCAGAGAAAGCTGTAGTCAGGCCAGAAATGAGCAAAATTCCCCAGCCCGCTGGCAAGCAGCGCCTGAAGGAGAATGAACCCTATAAACAATGTTGCCGGGCATTAACATTTTCTATAGAACAAAACATATAGATAAACCCCAATGTGAAAAATGACAAAACGTATACCTGGAAGAAGTCTTTGATAAATGCTACAGAGTACATGATTCGTAGTAACATATCTTAAGAGACAGTCAGGGAACAAATGAAGTTGTTCTTGGAAAAGAAACTTTCAAGACAAATTATAGTGGTACAATGTAATCGAAGGATACTGATTGAATTTGCAGCAATAAGCCCAACAGCTCCAGCAGATTTAATCAAAACAACATTAAGAATGATATAGATCACTGAGAAGAGAAGCAACATATCATTTGACTTCTTAAGCTGGTTTTCATTTGCAACAGCATGAAGAAAAGCTTCAGATGTGCCTGAAAGCACAAGAGGATATTATCAGTAAACTTTGCATCTGTTCTGGAACCATATACAAACATTATGGTAATTTGCGTTAACATCATCCAGTTCTCAACCATAATATAACAAGTTAACAACGTAGGTATTCAAAACAGCAGCCATGTAATTTAGAAATATCATATTGATATGACACCAGCAACAGTGTATGCTGGTTTTGTGTGGTAACATAGCCTAAAGGGTTAGAATCTTGTTAAGTCCATACAAACTATAGTAGAGAGATGGGGTTTTGTTCAAACAGTTGCTTTTAACAAGGTTTTGGCAACCAAATCAGCCCAAACCTACTCTAATCAGGGCACTACATGTTCAAGAAAAAAAATAAGGCCTAGGCTGCAAGGTACACATAGTTAAGATTCAGAAGAAGTCATGGAATATGCAAAAACAGCAGTATTAAGCTAGTCAATTGAACGACAGTTTCTCATCAAATCCAGAATACTCCAAGTTAAGAACTGGATCTCAAGTGACAAAAAAAAAAGAAGAGATTTTGGCATTCTTCATGCTGCCTCTTCCACCAGAACAATTTGGAAGGCCATAGGTGTCAGAGGCTGAACCAGCAGACAATCCTCACATGACATGGAACCAGAACACTGAGAAACATAGATGCAAAAATACTGACAAAACAAAAGAGATGGTTGCTTTCTTCATGCGCATCTTCCACTAGAAGGAAGGAATGACCCTAGGTGGCAGCAGGTAAACCAGCTAGACAATCCTTGCATAACATGGAATCATAGCATTGAGAATAGTATAACATAAGAAGGCAGGAATAGCAGGACATCAGAAAAAGGAATTTTAGAACTACTGATGGAGAAAAAGGCAAGATGGTTTTGCAATTGGAAGATGATTGAGCAATCAATAATTGGAATCATATACCTGTCAATTGGATGCTTAAGGCAAGGAATGTAAAGCTTGAAAATATTGACCTTTTATCAACTCGCGGGACCAAATAGATTCTATTTTACGATATGCACAAAACTGAAACAAGATTTGATAACACAACAAAAGGCACATATAAACTGTTAATCCCTCCATTCCTTTTATTTATCATTCTAGCTTTGGGTACAGGAATTAAGATACCATTCTAGCTTTGGGTACAGGAATTAAGATACATTGTAAACGAGGAGAAAGAGAGATATATTGGGAAGAGAGAAAGTGTATTGAAAAGAGAGAAAGGTGCATTGGAAAGTGAGAATTACAAGTATTTGTGAACAAATATTGAATGCTAGAATGACAAATGAAAGTGAACAGAGGGAGTAGAACAAAATAAATACTCCATCTGTCCCATTTTACTTGTCATCCTGGGTGTGGGCATGGGAATTAAGGAGGGTGAAAAAGATGAGATGTACTGAAAACGAGAGATAGAGATATGGATGTATTGGAAAGAGAGGATGGTAAGTAAATTGGGGAAACTTGAAGAGGCTAGGATGACAAGTAAATTGGGATGGAGGGAGCACATTTCAAGTGTAGGCTTATTAAATTTACTAAATATAGAATAGAAACTCATGGAATGATTAGATGTACCATTCATTGCTAAACTGATGATATAAATACAATAATAACGAAGAACAGCAGAAGTCTCTCTATCACTGTGCGTATCCCCATAGAGTAGTTTTAGAAGCGTATATGAATAACTTGGTCCGAATGAAATGACCACCAAACCTGGACAGTTAGGATGATTATATTCAGTAATTGTGGTATTCTCAAATGAAAATAGGCACAATGCAGTAGATAACAACTAAAACATGATTTTTATGGAGTAGAATATAAGGAATGAGTGTAGATAAATGATGGAATACAACTATAACCACATCAAAACGTCTACCTATCAGCATAATAAGCTTTAGAGCTCCAACCAAAGAACCTTCAAGACTGGATATATTCATTGGGGTTTCACCTATCAGTAAGGTTCCACTGTTAGCTCATAAGGGGGAAACATAAGTCAATAGAAATGTTAGCAACACAATATCCTAGTTTGTTCTGTTAGAATAGAAAAGATTATTAGTAGGTAAAATGTATAGAGGGAAGACCTCACTAGATCAAAAGCTCATTTCACTTCTGTGAAACAGATAAACAGTTACAACATAGCAGGCATTAAAGTTCAAATGAACTAAGAAAGAACCTGCCAAATGGGCAAAGGTGGCATAAGAACTCTCCTCAAATGGAAGGAAAACTATCCTAACAACCAGACTCCCTGGAAGAAAACAAAAGATTATTAATATATATTATTTCAGTCTACCACAATGTTGGCAAATAATAGCACTAGCAACAGAAGATTGGTACTACTTGCCTAATTTATCAACAATGCCATAAGCAGCTTGGTTGTATGGAGTATCAAAACACACAAGAATGAATTTCTCGCCCTCTTGAAGGATTAACTTCCTGATAGTCTGGCCTGTAAATAACATGCACGTGTGCAGTAACTGTTTATTGCAGTCCATCAGGTTCCAAAACCTGACAATAAGCATCTTTTGGCATCATTGAGTGAATAAGACTAAACTTCTTATAAACCAAACCTAGTTATACAAAAAAAAAAAAATGAAAGACATGATTTGGACAAACCTTAATGGAAAGAGATCAAAAGTATTAATATTGCCAAGTATAATAAAATATGTCCAATATCCAAAGAAAGTGCAGGCCCCATAGGCAGCCTGAGATATAGAAAATGCAACCAGCTTTTCCTGCAGAATATAAATGATTGTTTTTAGTATTGTATTGATCAACAAATGCAACTAATAATTTAATACTTAATAAAATCAACTCATACAACTAAACTCTGCAAAATAACGAGGATATAAAGTCAGAACAGTAAAAATATTGATGCTTACTACCACCTTGGTATGTCCTTTTACAAGGATGAAGGTCATTAAACAACGTCAAAGGTTAGCTATAGGTTCAGTGTACACTCTTATATTGTAATATTTCTTTTTCTGAGACATAATATACAAAGGTTCCGCCAATAGTTCCAGAATACAAGCAAAGCCTGTTATTTTTAAAAATAAATATATTAGTTAACCCAAAAGGTGAGCAGGAGAATGAAAAAAATGAAAAAGAACTGAGTATTAAGTATTAGCATCATGCTCAGAATAGATATAAAAGTGTCAAAAAACATGAAAATGTTCATCCTAAAGAATTACCTATGATTAGTGTAGCTTTTGCATATTCATCAGATAACTTCAGTTTCTTTACTCCCAGCACAAATAGGCAGCTTGCAGAAGTAATTAAGATGCCAAATGGAATTACCATCCGAGCTACCTTTAGTACTGCTTCGTCAGTCAACATATCACCACTGTTACACAAGTATTATGCCATCATTAAGATTTATCAAAGTATAATACAAGGCAACAAGGATTACAAAGGACACTGTTAGAGATATAATAGTCAAGAGTATTATTGTAATAGGTTAGTCTAGGGTTTACCCTTCCCTAGCCTATATACAAGCACAGAGTAATTTTCAGGAAATGCATGCAGCATACAACAAAGAAACTTTTCAACAGTTCATAAAAACTATTGAGCAGAGGAGCTAGTAATATATGTACCATTTTGCCAAAATGATGGCATATCAATCTCGGGTTTACAGAATCTGCAAACGAAGGGATTACATTTATCTGCTGTAATTTTACTGATCATGTAATCTATAAATGGTTTATCATTGATAACTATACGATGGCAATATTTCACAATCAATGAATAAGGTCCAGACTACAATTTTTTTTTAAAAAAGGGCTACACCCCATGTAGCTTGTATGAAAATCGTAAATTCACTTCTAACTCAATTTTTTTTATGAATGCCTTCTAAAAGACACTGAAAAGAGAATAGAATGAGACTAGTGAAGGGTATGGTTTCTTTGATTCCCTTCACTATCTCCCTTTCTATTTATCCTGAATTGATTCATGTAACTCCTTGTATAATTTCGTTTTAATACCTGTGGAAATCATTACGCAAACATGCACGCCGAAACCCCTCTCGGCTTAAAAATAAGATGCTTCTGATTAATAGAGGAAGTTGCAATGCGTATGCCTGCAAGAAACAGGATGAATAAGTATATACTTCTATTACATGATTTGAATAACTCGAAGCATTCATAAATATAGAAATGCAGTTATTGGAGACCTCTATATGGTAAGGACATTCTAGGTGTCCATGTGTATTGAATCATTCACATGTCAGTTGGTATAACACTAGATAAAGTAGGGAACATAATAGTTTGCCCTAAACCCATCAAATAAGATGTGTCAATTATATGAACTCCACAGAGACAAATGAAAAAGGTAAGGGCTTCTCTTGTATGCCCATGCCAGCAGTTGTAATCAAATTTAAGGTTTCTATTGCAACACGATCCCCCCTAAGATTACAAAACTGGGATATTTTTTCTTCTTCAAATTGCTATTCAAATGTAGTATGAAACGAGCCCAAAAGCCTGCAGTAAAGAGAGAATGTACAAACATTATAGCAAATACCATGTCACCTACATAAACAGCCAAAATAAAACCAAGTCAAATGCTCAGTTATTTTAATAACATTGTTCCCAACTGTAACAAACTAGAAAAATTGCATTGTGGCATATCAAAAGGGCAATTGTGGGGCTGCCATTATCCAGTTGCACATAATTTCCCTAAACTAAACACATTACAACTGGACCATCACTTTTAATTGATCATGCACACTGACAACAGGGTAATCCTCCTATGTTCCATTTCGTGAACCAAATCACAAAAATCCAAGGAACTGTGCTTGGGGATACAATGATATCCCCAATCAATTCGCCTAAGTTCCATGCAAGATTTACGATCCTGAGTTGAACCCTGAAGCACCAAATTCAAATATAAAATCATCAAACTGTAAAAGCAACGCCACGCCACGTGTAAATTCCCAATGCGAGCGCCTGCTCCCGCTTGGAAGTTAGAAACCGTAACGTATACGAAGTAAACAATGAAAGGAGACATCCACACCGACACTGCGGAGTCGTCTTTGCCGAGCTGGCGCACGAACCAGACGTTGAAGAGGAACGGGAGGACCCTCGAGAGGAACTGCGCCGCTGCAACACAGAGACACAACACACGAGCATAAGATCCCAATAAAAAAAAAAAAAACTCAGCGCACTCGACCAACCGATCGAAGCGGAGAAATTGGTCGTCGGAATACGCACTCACCGAAGTTGTACTTGAATACGCCCATCACGGCAGCTCCGGCGGCAGCAGGAGGGTTCGCCGAAGCGGCTGCCGCCCCTGCTCCAGCGAGAGGTGACGCAGCATCCATCGGCGCTCGCTTCGTTCTCAGTTACGGGCCCGTTCCCATCGCAGAATAATTTGGCGTTTTTCAAAATAAACTAAATAATAATTTATTTTTCAGCTGTTTTTTACTTAATTAAAAAATAAATTGTTTTTTTTATTAAGTTCTAGCAGTATCAAACAGAGCTTTTGTCCAAGGCACTGAGTCTATTTTACAAAAAAGTTCTTACTCTGCTTAAATATAGTCAAAATTCAGATAAGCGTCTAAACTATTTTTTTAGTTTACCTCGCAAAGTATCATTTTAGTTCAATTTGTCCCTCGTATAATTTTTTTTTATTTTGTTGTACACAAACATAATCTTAAAACAAAATTTTAAAGATGATAAGACGCATCATTAAATTCATAACACATGTAGAAAAATACACCTTGAATTTTTATCATTATTTTTATATAATTTTGTATAGTAAAAATTGATTTAATATAAATGTCATTTCCTATAAAAGTAATGAGTGTAAGTTATAACATATTTTTTAACATATGTTATGATGTGCTTTATCGTATAATAAAACAAACTTTTAATTTTTTGTAGATCTAGTATGTAATACCAACTTCAATTATAACTAAGTCTGCTCCCTCTAAAAAAAGAAAAAAAAAAGAAAATTCTAGAGTAACTATTTTATTCTGGCAGAGTACGTGTTAATTTTGTTTAACCGTAACATCTGCCATAGGAAAAGCACATGAAACTTGGATGAAGTGTACGGGCATCTGATTGTGAAGCATGCATGGCTGAATATATAAAATGTTAGTCAAGTGCCGTCTCGTGTCCTTGTATAATGACCACAAGAGAGCATCAACAAATCGCAACCCACACCAACGCTCCTACGTTAAATTAGTTACAAGCACAGGTTGAATCATTTTAATTGAGCAGACTGGGAAAATAATTTTAAAGACATTTCATACATCAATGTCTGGACACAGCTTCCATGGGTTGATCCAACGTCTTTAAGCATATAAGACAACTGTAACAGCAGCCTCAGGGCAAATACAAACCAAGGTAACAGAAGAAGAAAAAAAAAAGGAAAGGCTCGACAAAACCATGTACTATACTTGTTCCTTAAAATCAATAACTTCCTGTAAAATGCCATAGTCTCAGGACTTGACGCTAGAAAGAATATTGGGAGGCACTAACTACCAAAGCTTATCTCAACTGCGTCGGGGAGCAGAGGAGGCCTGAAGCATCTGCCCCGACAGTGGCAAGCTCGCATATGGTACAAAGCTGTCCTTCGATGGAAGGAACAAATCGGGATCCACAGTACGGGCAGGAAACATCCTTTTGGCCCCGGTAGATCGGAACATATGTGGAGCCACAAACAACGAATGGGTTTCTGAAGTCATAGTTCAGTTGGTGACTGTCATCCTTATCACCGCAAGCTTGCAGCACCTGTCGAGCCTTCCTTGCTTGGGCCTCATTAGGGCTGTTCTCAAGGAGCATCCGTGCAAAGTGTGCTGCAGTAGCATAGTTCTTATACCTAAAACAAAGGCCCATAGCACTGGCAAGCACAAGCCTCATGTGAACTCTCTGAAGTTTGCAGTTCGTAAAGTAAGCCGCCAACTCCTGTTGACGGGTCACATCATCCCTCAATTCCTTCCTCTTGAGTTCCATCTTCAGACCAAGCACATACTCTCTCACTATCTCGATCAGTTCCTTCACCTCATCAACTTCTCTCCGTGAATCCACTACAATAACAGGTATGGTATGCAAGATGCTAAGGAACTGCCTCAGTGCTTCTGGGAACCTCCCCTCGGTTGTAGCTTTGTAAGCAGCCTTGAGCCTGTCTTCCATTTGTGAGAAGCTAAAAACAAGTGCAGGCGGGCCCCTCACATTGGGACTTGCAGACTCATTCCAACCTTTCTCAACAGCAATTGATATAACAGGAGCAGCCGCATGTGCACGTAGATAGGTATGACTGCCCATGTGTAGGTCAAGAAACAGGGGCTTAAGGGGTGCAAAGTTCTTAATACCCAACTGGCGGCTAAGCAACCGCATTGCAGTGTCAAAGTTCCCAGCTGCTGCATGCTCCCCGGCTAGAGAAGATTTCTGAGTCCAAATTTGGCTGACAGGCATGCCTGCTGTAGGAGCGACAAATACAGCAGAGCGAGCATTGCTGGCAGCCTTTGGAGTTTCCATTTCAGGTGGCAGTTCAAGATCTTCCAGGTCCCAGCCACCCTCACCATCCTCCTCATTTGGCTCCCCGTCCTCAGCATCAAAACCATCACCACCATTTGCCACCACCTCACTTGCATCAACAATTTCCAAGTCTTCATCACCCCAATCAGCACCACCAGCGTCATCAACATCTTCCTCAAGCTCTGCCCTTCCAGTAGCATCCAGTCCACCCTCAAAAATACCACGCATCACCCTCAGCAAAGGCCAATCACCACAGGCCATCAGAGGTGCAGGGGGAATTAATAGGGAGAGAGATTTTCCTTCAGGTAGAGAGGGAACATTTTCTCCTAATTCAGCAGCAAGCCTATCAGCAGTTTCAGTGAGCCCATGAGTGGCAGCAGTAACATAGGCAAGAGGTAGCTGCCCAGCATTTTCCAAGATTTCCACTCGTTTGTTAGCATCACCGAGATACAGTGCATTGTGGAACTGTCCCATCAAATTGTTGTTCTGTCCAGCAATTTTGCACATGAAGCCTACCTTGTCCAAGTAACCAGTAATAAGATACAGAAAAGCAAGCCTCTCAAAATTCTTTGTTCGCTGGTATGCATATTCCACAATACCAACATTTCCTTGCCTCAGAGCCTCCATACCCAACCTATACCAGTGATCCTTGTCATCAATCTCCTTTGCAGAAGCAACTGCAATTTGGATGTTACCACTTTCAAGTGCTAGGTTAAATCTGGTCTTCTCATCTTTCACAAAATGGAGAGCAACTTCTGGAAACCCTTTCTGTTGTAAATAAGAAATCACAGCCTGTCCACAAAGCTGGGAGTTCTTAATCATACTCATGACATGATCATAGCGTTTCCGAAGAAGGGCGAGCTTGAAAATATACTCTGTTGCATCAACAGTTACCAGCTTGTTCTTTCCATCCCGATCCAGGCAGAAAATGTTATTGCCAATAACCCTCGTTATGTAAATAGGAACATCAAGGGTTTTTATGATTCCACTATCTCCATTGGGAAGACAATACTTAATATGGTTTAGTGTAGAGTAAATAAACACACCATTCTCATCCCAGGCCCCACTTTTCACGCGTATGGTTTCATGAAGTGTGCAGCGATGGACAAGCTTCTTGCAAGCTATGGCCACCGCATGCTTGCTGAGCAGTGCAACAGACTCCATATCACTAGACCAAACAACATATTTAACAGCAGGTGCCTGAAGCTCACCAAGGACTAGCCTTTGCTGAAGGTCAAAGATGGTCACTCGGTCTTCAGCTTTGCACAGCAAGTTACCAGTACCAGCATAATAAATTGCATCGGTTGCAACTGGAAGGGGGCTTTTCTTCACAATTTCGTTCTTAAGATTCTTCACCAGAACTTGATTGCTGCTCTTCTCCAGGACAGCAAACCTGTTGCGGGCCACAAAAACAGCTGAACCACCAGTTCCCTTCTTTGCCTCTTGCAAGTAATCAGACCTGCCAGCAGAATCCTTGGGAACTATGTAGAGCTCATATGAGCCCCCATCAACATCAGAGCAAATCAAGACAGCATTTTCGGTAGGGCTATACGATAATGTCCTCGGTGACTGGTTCAAGCTGCTTGATCCTGGTCTTCTTATTGGTGCCACTTGGACTTCCTTCTGGGTGGAGTATTCAAAGTACCGAAGAAATCGGTCCTTCACATAAAACACAGTGTCACCACTCACACAGAAAGCTGGGCGCTCCCTCTCTAATTTAAATACAATCATGCCACTGTCATGGCCAGCAGCAAGAAGATTCATTTCAGGGTGAGCAGCAAGAATCCAGAAACGGTCATGTTCTCGCCTAAATGTCTGAATACCAGTTCTCTTAGTTGCATCCCAAATACGAATGCTTTTATCTTCTGAGTTTGACACGATGATGTCTTGCTTTGCATGGAACATCACACAGGACACATTATTCATGTGACCCCTCAAAGTATCAACTTCCCAGGCCTTGGTATCTGTCCAGAAAGAACAAGAGCAAATTGTTAAATTATATAAATATTTTCCATTATTAGCACATATTTTATTTTTTTGTAATCTACTTGGTCCTGTAAATGTGCAGCAAAATGGTGTGATGAAACATTATATCAAAAGTCAAGTTAGTCATTTTGCATTCAGTACTAAATTATAAAACAAATCAACAAATTCCTTATAGTGAGACATGTCTCTTGCGTCTATCAACAAGTTACATCGTACTGCTCTAGGAAAATTAAGCCAACAGATGATTGAATAGTATAAACTCTTCTTCAAACTAGTTATAAAAGGAACATGTATATCATTTCATGTGGGGCATATCAAATGATACAAAATTCAATGAGTGTTGTTGAACTGCTCATGATAAAAACAAATAAAAAAATGCAATGTGAAATCATGAAGTAAAAGAGCGATTACCATTCATTCTCCATAGCTTCCCTTGCCGGTCATCTGCCCCAGAAACAATGAGTGGCAATGTGGGATGAAATGAGGCCCAATTGACACCACGATCATGGCCTTCCAAAACATATTTAACTACTGCATCAATGCCTCCAAACAGATCCGTGTTCATCTGGGTGAGACGGAGAATGTCATCCGCAGGTGACACTGTCTTCTTCCTCAGAGCTCCAATATCCCAGACACGTACAGTCTGATCAAGCGATGCAGAAACAACTAGGTCTTCTTTGGGATGGAAAGATGCGCACATGACATAATGGTTATGCCCAGTTAGCACAGCCACACAGGTGCGTGACTGCCAGTTCCAGATCCTGATAGTTTGGTCGTCACTGGCACTTACAATCCATGGGTACTCATGATGGAATTGCACAGTACGAATGTAGTCAAGGTGCCCATGAAGTGTGAAGAGGCAGCGGTGTGTCTTGTAATTCCACACCTTAATCTTGTAATCATCACCTGCATTTTCACGTTGACCAAAGCCTTAGAAAAAACACAAGCTCAAAAGTCATGTTGCAGGGCAGCCATAATTAACAAGAAACAATCGCCGATGCATCAAAGTATGCTTTAGTTTCAACTGACTCGATTACCATCAGCAACTCAGCATCATCACTGCAATTGCTTTTACTTTGGTGCGTGCTAATGATAATGTATTTGTCTCATTTTGTCTCTATTAATAACGCTTCAAAGTGTTTTACCAGTCAAACTGATATCAATAAGGAATCATTTATCAAACAGATCACTGAAACCACAGAGGCACAGATCATAGAAGGGGCCAGATCCAACCATCCAATTCTATATACCCATAATATTTTCTTAACCACCGTGACTCCTAGAGGAACGCAATTTAATAAACACACCTGAACCAAGTGTCCAAGATTTAGTAGTATCACACAATCGACGGATCGCATGAGCATCTAACAGACTCCTACCTAGCTCATGCGCATGCCCTCGGAGGCAGTCAATCGGACAGACACGCGCCGCGCCGCGACACCATGGAAAGAACCAGGACACGGCAAATCACGCACCAGGCCGCGCGGGCCGAGGGGAGAGATGTAGCGAGTTTACCTCCGGAGACGAAGAGCGGCTGGGTGGCGTGGAAGTGCACGCCGCGGACGGGCCCGTCGTGCTCGTCGAAGCGGTCGAGGAGGGTGCCCATGCGGTAGTCCCACATCTGGATCACCCCGCTGTGGAGACTCGCCAGGATCCATGGCCGCCGCGGGTGGAAGCTCAGGCCCTTCACCCGGTTGCTCTTCGTCTCGAACTTTGTCAGCATCCTGCCAGCTCGCTGTCCCCGGCCACGGCAGCGGCGAAGCCCGAGCCCCTCGAGCCCGCCCGCGGCGAGGAGCGGAGAAGTGGTGGATCTGAGACGGGGGGAGGAGAGATGTTTTCAGACGAGAGAGTGCATTGTCATTTGTGAGGTGGAAGGAGAGATGGTGGCCGTAGGATGCTGGAGCTTGTCGATCTAAGACGTTGGAGAAGGTGCACAGTGGTCCGCCAGCAGGTAGTCATTTGCTTCGCAGTGAGGGTCTCGGTTTGACCCGTTTCCATAGTTTTTTTAAATGTTACAGTATATTATTCAATTTTCTTACCAACTGATTTCATTGGTTACGATTTTTTAAATTTTGAAACTAAATAATTTTTTTGATTACTGATCGGTTTGACCTGTATTTAAATTTCAAAATTTTTATTTTTTTGAAAAAAAAGGGTCAATAAAAAGGTAAAATCGAGTGGTAACGGTTTTATTGAAAATCATGGAAAAAATTATGGAAGTGGTTTTCAATGCTTTTGTCATCTATGTTGGTGATAGTGCCAGATTATTAAGTCTTTTGATCCACCTAAGGAAAAAAAATCAGCTTTAATCAATAAGGGCATATAAAATATTTTACTCTCTAGAAAAAAAAAAGAAAATTCACCTTATGTTTTATTCATACTACTAACCTATTTATCCATACGACATAGATTAGGGTCCTTTTAGAACTGCTTGTTGCGACTGCAACCAAAGAACTACTGGCCCGTTCGTTTCTGATTTTAATAACTGTGCTGAACAGCGCTGTGCAGCAATGCACAGTGATTTTGATTGCTGATGGGAGCAGCTACAGCAAGCCGCAGCGGACAGCACTCAAGCGAACAACTCGGCCGAACGGCTGCGCTGATCGGCCGCAGCAAAAATAAGCTATAAAAATCAGAAACGAACACACCCACTACTCTGTAGTGTAGCATGAATGGGCAGCTGCCGGTGGAAGTTCTTACAAACACGCCCTTAAATGATTTATGATATGTTATCATACATAAGTGAGAAAAGAGATCTCAAGGAAAAAATGCAATGAGAGCACTAATGCTTAAGCATGGCATTACAAAGTGCTTCTTAAATACTTCCTCTGTTTTTAAATTATTGACACTGTTGACTTGTAATATCAACTTGACTATTCGTCTTATTTAAAAGTGTGACAGATCGTCCCACGAAAAAAATGATCCATCGACCTTCAGAATCTTATCGGGTTTCACTCGGCAAAGCGAGGAACAACAGTACAATTCAAGCACGATAAAATATAGTCTAAGTGGTTGTTTAAGTTACAAATCAAAGTGTTTAAAAGCGCAAAAGCGTTCACCTTATTTTAAAACTACTAGGTCTCCCAGATACTAAGCACAAGGTGACATCGAGCACATATAATAATGCATCTTTTAGAAACACACAAAAAGCTCAGCGCGGCGAGTAGAGCTCTCAACAGACATAGCCACTCTCGAAGGTTGCTCCTGCCGGTTGGTCCAGAGGAAGAAAAGATAGGTTAGCTGCAAACAAAAACAACAAAAAGCCACGCCTTGAGCATCTAATGCTTATCAAGTTTTATCCGTCAACATGGTTAACTACAGCCGACTTCAAAAAAATATGATAAGCCTGACTCATATAGGATAGCTGTTTGAAAAAAAAACCATCGTTAAAATAGTGGATCCTTATTTTCAAGTTTTAGCGGTAAATTAAGTGTAGCGGAATATAAATTTAATTTGCGCTATCAACTATCACAATCATGGTTGCCAAACAATTTAGTAGATATATCAAACAAATCATAATCTCTTTCTCAACCACTTCTTTCGGTTCTTACTACGATGTGACACAGTGAAACAAGTGATACTTGTTACTGTGAGGAGCAGCAATTATAATCGCTTTATATCTAGCTAGAAAAATCTGAGTACATGACATATACGCGCTTTTTGAAAGCCGCACATGACAACGTTTTACATAAATGATATATAGTGCGGTCTGATGCTCACCTCTCCCGAGCAGTGGTCTTCCACGCGATAACCTCACCAGGTCTATCTATGGTTAGCCCCAAAGCTCTCCCTTCTAATCATCTCTAGAAGAGAGGTTCGGTCACATCCAGTCACTACACACATTGGGTTACCTAAGTTTTCGAAGTACCATATATCCGGTACGTAATCAGTACTGTTCAAACTTTCTCAGCAGAGCCGACAACAGTATGGTCTTTAACCGACACAGACAGGGCTACCACACATTGACCATGAGTTCGCAATAGAAACGTGCCGTGTTACAACCTACTTTTTTGTCGGGTCTCAACTTATCATTTTTTGTGATTTCATAACCAACTTCAACCTTTTCAGGCGATACTTCCAAACCAAAGGTAAGAGCATGTATCTCGTAAGTGAAGTTCCCAATCATCGACTTCTACCGATAACTAAAACTCATAGCCTAGCACTACATCGAGATACCCGTACCAAGGACACTAACATATATAAATCGTACTATTATGCATTCTACGGTTTCAACCAACTCCTCAAAACTTAATACACAATACATAATTCATATACTATATAGTGATAAAATATAAAATATTTAACACAAGATTAATGCATCAGAGCTTGCCTGGGCTTTGCTTAAAGTTAATTTCCTCGCATGATGGAACATCACCAAACTCCTCCTAGGATGGATCGGGTCCTATACATGAAATGATATGCAAGGAAATGAATTATTCTAGTTTTTAAACTTCAAAGGTTTGAAATTAACTCACATGCGATGATAGTTTCTTTTTTTCTCTCTAAAGAACACTAGTAATCATGGTTACAAAATTCCTTTAAAATGAATTTTGAAAACTTAAAGTATACTTTAATTTGTCCAAACCATCAGAGAGGTTATAAACTAATTTTTGACAAATTTGCAGAATTTATTTAAACCAAATGAATTTGTAATGAAATAAACACCATTTAAACACAATAAATACTTTATAAAATTATTTTTGATGAAAATAAATACGAAACTTTCTAGAATAATCAATTTTAGTTAAATAAATAGGAAAGTGAATTTCATAATATTTTATCATGACAAGGAATGAATATAATGAATTAATGCATTAATAGGTGCTCTAGATTAATTAAATTAATTTTCATGCCTAACATAAAAAATGTTAACTTCAGAATATAGTTCTAGTTCATAGGATCCTAATAGAATTTGGTTCACAAATTGTTCAAGCCAAAATGAATTCTATAAGAATTTTACAAGATTAAATCATGTTTCTGCTATTAAAACAAAGGATTTCGTAATTTAAAAAAAATTCCGGCCTTCTGGGCATGGACTACCAGTGGGCCGCAGGGGAGGGGTTTCCTCCTGGAATCCCGGCCCATTGAAGGGGCCACACGGCCTGCCAGAGTTTTGGCCCAAAATGGGGGCTGGCCGGGAGGCCAGAGGCCTGCACCTGAGCGGAAGTGCTCGGCCCGCGCACGGGTCAGGTGGCTCTGCCTCAGGCGTGGCACGCATGGCGCGCGGAGCGGCCGGTTCGCCGGCCAGCGGCAGCGCGCTAACCGGCGTTGTTTGCCGGCGAATATAACTGGGAGGAGACAACACTAAAATGATCACCGTGGTCGAGGGTGCTCACTAAGGGGGTCGACGGGGTGGGGCCTCACCGGAGAGATGCTGGCGACGAGAGAGACGGCCGAAGAGAGGTTCGGTGACGGATTGCGCTCGGCACGGATGACGAGAAGCCAAACGGCTTGCACCTACAGCTTTCGGGTGGCGTGAGGAAGAAAGGCACGGGTGATGTCGACGTCGAGGGAGGCCGGAACAGGGGCATCGACGGTGAGGTCACGTGGTCCGGCAACGGTGGCGAGAAAAGCTCCCAAATTCCTGCTCAAAAGATCATGAAACTGGTCTAAAAGCTTGCTCAGGAGGTGCGCCCAGGTACTAGGAAGCTATAACCGAAAAGGGAACCGAGGAAAACAGTTAGAAAATAAACCACGCCATGTTCGGCCGTGGCGTGTGTCGTGTGTGTACGATGGTTCACGTGTTCGTGCTCGCTTTCGAGTCCGTCGTCTAGGTCAGGTTGAGTCGCGTAAGGCGCGGCGCGTCGTGAAGCCATGTTCGGCCATGGAATGTGCGTGTGATGGCAAGCGTGTATGTGCTCACGTTGCTGTCTGCTGTTGTGTTGAGTCTATGTGTACGTGTGTGCATTCGCGTCAAGGCTAGTGGAGTTTGGACGTTGTACAAGCACGTCCAGTCAGTTGAAGTTGGTTCATCGAGGATTGAGGTCGAGTCGTCTGGGCAATGGGCGTTGGAGGCGGCATGCAACGTGAGCAGGATTGTGGCAACGTGAAGACCGGTTCCGGTGGTTGAGTACGGGGCTCACAATCCATCGGTAGAAGGCCGGGTCACCAGGAGGTTCGTGCGCCATGAAGCCGTGAAGATCGCTGGAGCCGTTGTACGTGGACGCTGCGTCTTGCTGTGGCTATAAAGCCGGCTGTAATTCTCGTGATTAAGTTGTACCGAGTCATTGAGTCAAAATATAATGCCAAGATACAAGCCGTGTGGCGGCTGCGGCGTTCGTCGCCATTGTTTGTGTTCTACTGTTCACCGTCTTCAACCTCCGTCCGTGAATGAGTTAAGCGACTGAGAGTGATTCGGTTCCAACAAAAACTGACCGTGGCTGCTGGATTTTGAAGGAAACCGACGGCGGCTGGCAATGGCGCGATTTTGGGGAAAGATGGTGCTGACTCGAGACCAGAGGCTTGGGGGCGCACGGGAATGTCGAGTTGGATGGGGGGAGGCAGCTCGGCAGGGTGGTCGCATGGGGATGGCAGGGAGAGAGAGATGACCAGAGGGAGAAGACATGAGCGAGAGAGAGCGCAGGAGGAGCCGGCCTGGGGAGGGGAGTACTACTCGTTCGCATTTACTCGAGGGGGACACGTCGAAGGAGTTGTGGCACGCATGCATGGCGAGTCCACAGAAGCTGACTCATGCGGTGGCAGCGCGCGGTAGGGGAAGGAGGAAGAAAGAGGAGAAGTGCCATTGACAGTTTGGTCCCACGGGGATTTCTCTTTTTTCTGATTTTCGCTGATTTTCTGCGCTGCTCACGGTTTTGCTTCGAAATCTATACTTCCTGAGCTCTAATAAAAATGAAACTTCGCGGAATGGAAGGATTTTTGAAGTGGACCAACTTTTATTTTGGGCCCAAGTTCAAAATCGAAAAACATTTTATTCTACAAAATTCTTAAAATAGGTAATCATTGTTAAAAGAAATATTTCATTTGGGCCATTTAACTTTCAAATAAAATTTTAGAAAATTTTCCTAAATTCAAGTCTTTGCGAAACGTTTCAGAGGGAAATTTTGTTTCACAGCCTTTCTTTCAAAATTTTGAATTCGGACTTTGAAAATTGAATTCAAATTTGAAAAATTTCAAATTTTACTTGAATTGTATCTAAAAATTATTGACCTCGGTCCCGAAATTTCGAATCCCACCCGTCCAACTAAATTCTTCTGTTGTTGTCAAAACACGGGTGTCACAGTCCTAGGGATGGCAACGGGTCGAGTTCGGGTTGGGTTTTGTAAAAACCAGCCCGATTCAAAAAAAAATTGTGTGTGCAATTTCAAACCCGCACCCGCGGGTGAAAAATGGAACCCGCACCTGGACCAGCCAGGTTTCTGGCGGGTGTCGAGTCCTCATCAAGTTTGCATTTTCTATCATAGTTACACAAATGAGTGTCATGTGTTTGGGTGGGTGTCGGGTTTCCTATTGTTATAAGGATGATAACGGTCGGGTTCAGGTCGAGTTCGGGTTGGATGAAGCAAAAATTCATCTAACAAAGATGAGTTCGGGTCGAGTGAAGCAAAAAACCCACATGATAGAGAAGAGCACAGGTGTAGTTTCGGACCCGAGAAAGTATTCGGGTGCCCGATGGGTCACCCGTGGGTGAGAGAAAAAACCCAACCCGCACCCGTTTTATTTCAAGTCGGGTGCGAGTGTCACCCACGGGTGGATAAATAGACATGCACGCATCGGGTGCGAAATCTGACGGGTACCCGAAACCAGCACCCGAATTGCCATCCCGATACAGCCCTCCCCCTTAAAGAAATCTCGTCCCGAGATTTAAAATAGTAGAGGGGCGAAAAATGTCAGAGGAATTGAAAGAACTCTGAAAATTTCTCCTGTAAATAATTCTCGGTCTCTCACATTGGTTCATTTTTAATGTGGTTGCTCCACTGAATCTTGTAAAATGTCTGGGTCTTGTTTCTTGTCACTTGGTCTTTCTGATCGACCTTTTGTAAAAGCTTCTACACACATGCTACATCTAGTTGACATTGGTCGAGATCATCCACCTTGATACTTGTAGGGGCTTCCAGGTATTTCTCCAATTTCGACACGGGAGAAAGATCGTATAGGAGGAATAAATTGTTAGCAGTCCTCAGTCAATATGCACTGGACTTTGCGATGGCTGGAAATATCCGTAATTCCTCAAGCTAATTATGTTCTGAATCCGAGGTAATGTTGGAAGCTTAAAGTAATTTAATACTCCTTTAAAGTAGTATGGATATTTCTAGAGATAATTTATTTATATAAAAAAATCTATATACTTTAGTGCAGTTATATATATAACTTGGTATATATTGATCCTTACATTTTTATTTCTTGTCAATAGCTCATCTAACTCCTTATGGAGTTTCAAACTCATAGCCTTTATTCTAAAATTGCTTGTAACAAAATGTAGACATCATGTATAAAGATATTACAGTTTAAAATTTCTTGATAATGTTAACGTACATATGTAATATATTTTCTTCAATGAAGGAAATAAATATATTTAATTCATCTCATTTTTATAATTCATACCATTATTTAGTTAATTTTAACAATTTGTGTAAATTTAACTTTAAATATTGTCAAATATCAAATACTAGAGGTGATAATTTGGGTTGAAAATAAAGTCAACTAAATTTTGATTTGTCTTAAGATATGTTGCTATTTTTTCCCTTTAAATCTCATAATTAAGT
>BCLF01000001.1:4745469-4781582 GCA_001602275.1 Zoysia japonica | reverse complement strand
CCGGCCCGTCTGGCCCCCGCCCTGTTGGCCCCGGCTCAGCAACCTCCGGCGCATGGCCCGGCCGCCCCACTGGCCCCGACGCCCTCCTCCTGGCTGGCCTTGGCCCCTGACGCCCTCCGCCCACCGGGTCAGGCGGGCATGGCTTGGGCAGCTATGGCGCGAGGTTGGGTAGCGCCGGCTCGGACGGCCACGGCGGCACAGGACCAGACGAGCACTGCTCGGGCGGGCAATAGGGACATTTTTAACATAATCATTCATTATAAAACGACACCATAAGTTAGGAATAATTTGGTTTGCCAAACCGTTTTAGAACAGCTTTTGCTTATTCTAAAAAGTTGCTCAACCACATAATCCAAAGCTAAAGCCAATTTTTAATAATCTAAAACTCTATCAAAAGAGACTTTAGTACATGGATTTTACCTAATGTTTTTGTTTTCCGCACCAAACACAGAACAAAATCTATAAGGGGGCTGTAGTGATAATTATCCCTACACATATGTGCTAGCAAAGACGAGGCGCGTCGAATCTGTAATCATAGGGAGAAGAGAGAAGGCTAGGGTATTTTGGCCATTCACATGTTAATTACAGTTTGTGTTGTTTGACAATTACGTAAAAGTAAGAAATTGTAACTCTGATGGTACACATGGGATAAGCGTTTTTCCGATGGCGAAGAAGGGATGTGGATAAATATATTGTGCTAACGACACAGATCATGAATTATCTCTATATGCATTTTAACATGTACGGCTTGTCAAATTCAGAATGCAGGTTACAGATTTGAAAATAAAAGCGAATGGTAAAGTTGAGCTTTCTCAAATAATTCACTCAGTACTCTGGCACAGCTATCTCTAGCACGGCGGCAACGACAAACGTGATACATATCATCTATCCGCCTCGTTGCCTTAGCACCTTTAGGTGCCCAAGAAGGAATGGAACCCAAATGTCCGGGAAGCAGAAGAGGACAGAAACTGCAGGTGCCAAGTACACAAAGATTATGAGCCCACGGTTAGCTGGTCCCAGCACCAGGTGAAAAGCAAATGCGAACGCCGCGATCATGAGCTCAACTGCAACCGGCATCGGACCAGATGCCGAAGCGTTGCGGTTCCATCGCATCGATTTCTAGATGGTAATTCTTCTGCACCATCATATATGAAGTAGCAGGTCGCTGCAATGGAGCACAGGAAGGCCAGTGCGTCTGACATAGCGAATGCTCTGAAAGCAAATCGTCTGGCCAGTATTGCTGTCCTCGAACGAGAGTGATCGTCAGCGACGAAACCTCCTGGAACGGTCACAGCTGCAGTGAATGTTACTGTAGCTATCACAGCTGATGCTATTGTTCCGCTGCCCTTCGTGAAGCCGGGCTCTCTCTTAGACTCTGTCTTTTCGTCCGTTGAATCAAGACTTGATTGTACGCCCACTCAGATTAGACAACGAAACATGATTAAAGCTAGATCCTGTGGAGTGTGAAAAATTAACGTATCGATTGGATCCTGTGGAGTGCGAAAAATAACAAATGTATTGGAATATGTCAAAGATGACATCGAGAGAATTAAAACTTAAGGCCTCTTTTAGATTGAAAGAAAAAATTTTATTTTTACAGTTTTTTTGTAAAATTAAACTAATTCTTATAAAACTTTTGCGCAGTTTTTGTGAAAATCCTGCGTTCCAAATGAGGCCTAAGAATATAATTATAATGAAGATATGAATTGCAATAGTGGCAGCCTCAGGGTTGGCCGTGTTGCGTTAGGAAAGGGATCCTCTGATAATTGCACTAGGGACATCGCTGATCTATAGGGCTACTAGGGGGCAAGCCTGCCTACTCGTTGGCGAGGGTTCATCCTCTGACGAGCGTCAGGATCTCATTCCGTCGCATTAGTAGCACCTCTAGCTATTGGGTTCAATTCACCACGGAGGCGGGCCGAAGCCATGCGTGATTGAGGGTTTTTTTTTTTCAATTCACTTCTTAATTCTTGTTGTGTAAAGTGATTATGTGGTTAAAAATGATTCTCTTTGATTCTTTAGCATAGACTCGTAAAATTAAGATGGAAAATCATTTCATATAATCAAGAAAAACTACTTTTTTCCAACTCTTAACTCTTTAATTCATTTTATAAAATCACTTCACAAAATTAAATGAGAATCATTTCTCTTGAAAAACAGCGTTTAATCGAGCTCAAAAACTGAGAATTCTATCAAAGAAGCCCTGAATGAGGTTAGCATTTACAGACTTCGAGGTCATTCATAGTAGAAAAGAATGACCCTGATGAGCATGAGCTTGCAGACCATAGGTGATTACACATGTGGGTGAGGGGTTGGCAGTGCGCTGAACTTAGCTTTCATATTTTACTCCTTTCATCTCAATACAAGTTTATTTTTAACATTTGTTGACTAAAATTTTGACTAATGATTTCTATATATTTGATTAAATTTAAAAATTTAGTATTTATACTTTTAAATCCATTAAAAGAAATACTTTCATAATATATATAAGTTTATTATTAAAATTAATTAAAATTTTTAAAATCATTAATCAAAGTCGTAGTCAATAAAATCTAAAAATATGCTTCTATTGGACGGAGGGAGTAGTTGAGTTGTGCTTCTTAAGAGGAATACCATAGATGTGGTATTTCCCCACTGGTCGATTTTAGGTCAGTGATTAGGTTGACATGAATTGTCCATAATGTAGTATCGCGAAGATGACATAATGATGTTGAATTACACATCAAAAAAAAAAAAAAAGATGGCACGATGATGTTAAAAAAGAGAACTTACCAGGAAATACCGTGAAGGTGAGGCTTTTAATGCAATGTAAGCAAGTTCTTGGGGAGTTAGACCGTCCTTATTGATGATGTTTATGTCTACAATTGTCATATGCAATAGCGTGTTCACGATCCGTGTGCGTCTATTTTTAACAGCTAAATGGAGTGCTGTGTTACCATGGAAATCTGTTGCATTCCATAGCATATTGAACCTGTCATTTTGGCAAATGTAGCTAACCATCCTGTTATTGTTATTCTCAACAGCAACATGAAGTATATTCATTCCAGCGTCATCAACCAACTCATGGTAGTCAGGGCATTTCTTTATGAGCTCCTCGATCATGTCCGAGCTGCCCCATGCAGCAGCATAATGCAGCGGGAATGATCCTCTGTTGTCAGGAATGCGAGCAACGTGACTGTCAGCATCCAGAAACAGCTTAACCGCATCGAGATTGGTACTATCCACTGCAAAATGAAGAGGACTTCTCCCTGATGAATCAACTGTGGTCAACAAGGCTGGACTTTCTGGATCCCAGGCCAATATGTCTTCAACCATTTCTGCGTGAAGAGTGTAAATTTATTGGGACAATGGTGTTTTAGTCATCGATTTTTAGTCTAATTGTGATTCAGTCACTGATTTTTAGATTTTGTGATTCAACCATCATTTTTTGAAAGCAAATGTCAATTGTACCACAAGTCCGTTAAGTGACTCTAACGGTGTTAGATTTTGATGTGAAAAGACAAAATTCCCATTTTGATTGTATCATAATTTTGTTAATTTTATTGTATTTATATAAGAATTCAAATCTAAATTTGAAAATTTGATTTGTTGATATAATTTGATCAAATTTTTTAACTTTGAAATCTGAAGTTGAATTTTTCAAAAATTTGAAACATGAATTTGAAATTTCAAACTTTTAAAACCTGACTTTTAAATTTTCAAAATTTTGAAACCTGACTTTCAAGTTTTCAAAATTTTGAAACCTAAATTTTAAATTTTCAAAATTTTGAAATCTAGATTTAAAATTTCCAGATTTCACTTATACAAAAATTTAAAAATTTGTCCCATTTCGAATTTTGATCATAAAATTAACTAAACTATGGTATACGCACAAAGGACAGTTTTGTCTTTCACACCAACAGTTAACACCGTTAGAGTCATTTAACAGATTTATGCTTCAATTGAGATTGGTTTTCAAAAAGTGATGATTGAATCACAAAATCTAAAAATTAATAATTGAATCACAATTAGACTAAAAACGATGGTTGAAATGGCCCCAAATTTATTATAGGCGGACTCTGGATGGCCTACTAATTTCTTCATTGTAGCAAAATATTTTTGTTATCTATAAATAAAATAGCAAGGCTTAGCGACGCTAGATCATGTATTTAATGCTTGCACTGGTAAGATTTACGAAATATTTTATAGGTATATATTTTTTCAATTTACCTCAAAAAGATCTTGTCTACTGCATACTTTTGGATGACACATCTACTTATATTCTGTTATAATTTGAAATTGTTGGAAATATTGCCAAAAGGCAGAGTTTGCAATATTATTCTATATCTCAAGATCCAATTAGCTATTGCACCCTAAGTTTCTAAATTGTTGTTGTTGTTGACTTCTAATAACATCTTTGATCAACCGTTTTATTCAAAAGCTTAATTCAAATATATAAAAATTATAAGTCATGTTTCAAATACCGAGGAGAAATATTTACATGATCTTTACTTAAGCCAAGACCCTTTTAAAACTACTAAAGTAAACTCATGCTTTATATTATAAAATTTTAGAGCATGAACCATTTACTAAGTGGTAATGCGTTTGTTGCTGGAGAGGAAGCTTGTTCTGAGCATTACATTGTGTGTGCAGTGCCTATGAAAACTAGCTGGGACGGAGATTTAAGTAAAATGAAAATAAAGCATTAGTTTAACTAAAAAGTAATTATCCAATGGATAACAAAAATGACTTTCACTTTAAAGCGCATATATGAGTATTTTCCATGTGGATGAAATTGTAACAGGCCATATTCAAATACAGCTCATATCTATGCACAGGCTACATGGATCATACTACACAGTAACTCACTTACGCTTTTGTCCTCATTTCACATAAAAAAATTAACTCGATGTTACTAAGCTTTAAGTTACAGATTATTTAAGTTGATCTATCTCTTTTTGAACTATTAAGGTGAGACTACTTTTCATGTTTTACCTACACTACAAATCATGAAGTTGGACTTTCTTCTATGGACCTCACATACTCTCGTCCTCAAAGGACTATCGTCATCGAGGCAACTCGCCCATACAAGTGACAGACATTCAAGATCGATCTTACCTAGCCACGTTCGTACGTTAGTGCCAACATATGTATCATATTGTGACCCTGAAGCTGTAGGACCCACACGACATGCATACTGTATTTGCACCTCTAACCGTATATGTACGTAACATAGCGAAAATCGACTTTGATACTATTTTATAACAATTCAGACCCAAATATGGTTCATACCCATGAACATATTGCAGGAGCCACACCTCAACAGCAATCCATTTAGGTGTTCGTTCTCGCTTTATATAAAAAGGTTTAATTCAAAATTATTATGCTTTAGATCAGTGGCTATTTAAATTGATCTATCACTCTTTCGACTAGTAAATAGGATTATTTCTCAGATTTTATCCACACCATAAATTATGGAAGTTGAATTTTTTTCCATGAGTCTTGCAGAAACTATTCCATCACTTACCTTTGCTAATGTTTGCCGCAACGTGCAAAGCCGTACGCCCCTCGCGACCAGCAAACGAAGCCGGCGACGCCGACGAAGCAGCAGCTGTACCAGCTGAACGGACTCGGTAGTTGCCGCCAAATAAAGGGCCGAGACGCCATCATCACTTGTTACTGATGCCAGATCGGGAGCCTCCGCCATGAGAAGATCCACCACCTCCGCACGTCTGTGCCGGACGGCTTCGTGCAGGGCGGTGTCACCCCGGCCGTTGGTGGCCCGCAGCGCCGCGGCCCCCTCCTCCCCGGCATTGAGCATCGTCGACAGCAGGCAGGCCGCCACCCCTCGGTGCCCGCCTCTCGCCGCGCAGTGCAGCGGTGTGTCGAGGCCCCTGTTGCGCGTGGCGACGAGCGAGGGCGCCTTCTCGCAGACGAGCGCCACCAGCTCGTCGTGGCCTCTGCTCGCGACAAGGTGCAGCGCCGTGTTGCCATTGCTCGTCACGCCGAGGAGGCATGAACTCGTTCCCGGTCCTGGCGGCGGCGACGCCGCGACATTTATTGCAAAATGGCCGTTTGTTTGGCCGTCCAAGCTAAGGAGATCCATCAGACGGGCCGTGTCTCCGGCAGTCAGCACCTGCAATGGCTCCATGCTCAGCGTCATCTTCGTCGGCGCTATAGGAGCATCCACCATTTCTGATTAGGAAGTGAAGTGGGCTTGCTCCAGGTTGCTCTGTTAAAATGCTTTTAAGGTGTGTTGATCCCCATCCAAGGACATTAGACTTGAGAAACACACGTCAATGGTCAACTCTGCTGGGTTCAATTGGCTAATAGAATACATTTTCTGCAACAACTATCACCAATTATTGGTTATTACAATAATATAATGACGATGTTGGCTTTTATAGTATCTTTTTGGAACTTGCGACGATGTTGCCTCGCTTGACCTACTATGCCTTGTTGCATTTGAGTATTCTACGACGTTGCTTCTATCTCTGTTTCAATATATAAATATTTCTGAGTTTAGTAAACGGTCAATTTTTTTTTAATTTTAACTAATAATCTTTAAAATATTAAACAATTCTAGTATAAAGAGTTACATATTATGAAAATTTATTTTCTGACAAACTTAATGACAAAGTTTATATACAGTTAAACATCATCTATTCTCCATTATTAGTAATAATAAAATTAAAAATTTAAATTTGACTAAAATTAAAAATACGTACATTTTGAAATGGATCATCTGTTGTATATGAGTTAACTGCAGCTTTGTACATATGCGGACTGTTTCCGCGGTTTTGCCTGCAGTGCCAGCAAATCTCGCAGTTCTCGAGCTTGCGGAACCACGTGGGTGGAAGTAAATTTTATAGGATCTAGGTCGACGGTATTCGTGAACGCTGTAACAGCTCTCAATTGGATGAAGATAAATTATTTGCATTGATGCAGAAGTTGTGATGAAGGATGTCGAGTGCGTGTTAGACTGCGATCTCGTTTTGATATTGTTCGTTGACTTGCAAGGTTATGGAAAGAAGGGGATGTTATCAACACCACGGAGATTGTGTTATCCTTTAAAATATAATAGTAGAAAATAAGAAGAAATTGGTTAGAGTGCCATTAGATGTAAATGGGAGTGCGAGTGCGATGGCTGTGCTCCCATCAATAGCGCATAAAAGCTACAACTCGAATCCATGCTTCGCAGAGGTGCTTTGGATGAATTCTGCTATCAAAGCTCTACCGACACATAGGCTACTTAAGAAGGACCTATATCAGCCACATATAGCAGTGCTGTGGAAAGAAAGAGAATTAGTAAAAAAATGATGCAGTTATATATAATAGTTCATTTATGCATATGATTGTAAATAAATATTGTTATAATGTCCATCCAATTTATGCAAGTTGAGTTTTTTTTAAAAAAAAAGTTGGCATACAAAATACTCCCACCATCACAGTATAAGTATCATTTTTTTAACTTTTAGAAATCACATTTGACTATCTGTATTATTAAAAAAATCATTTTAATATTATTATTTTATTGTGAGTTGTTTTATCATTAGAAATACCTTAAGCATGACTTATTTATTTTTATAATTGTATAAATTTTGAAAACGATGAAAGGTCAATGTCATATCCAAAGGCCAAAAAACTACACTTATTTTAGGACAGAAGAAGTAGCATTCATCATTGATTCTGTATATGCAAAGTACTAGAGTCCCTTTAAGGTAGACCTCTGTAAGGTCCACAATTATTTGGTCGATTTTAAAATCTGCCTTGTACTATGGTCTTTTTAACTATCTGTACATTGTTACACAATATAGTAGCAAAAAAGAGTGACACAGTAGCATCAGGAACTGTTCCACTTCATATATCTTTTAGAAGAACATTAGATGATCATAATATTCAACGGCGGGGTGATCTAGTTTCAAAAATAAAAGATGGGCATCTTAATAGTAATGATGATATACTCATTTGGAAATTACATCAGAATGGACAGTTTACTGATCACTCTATGTATATTGCTTGTATTAATAATGGGGTAATGAAGTGAAATAAATTTTTATGGAAGATAAAAGCACCACTCAAAATGAAAATTTGCATGTGGTACCTATATAAAGAGGTAGTGTTAACTAGAAACTGGAATGGGAACAAACAATATAGTTTTTGTATGGCCAATGAAAACATTAAACACCTTTTTTTTAGTTGTCATAATGCAATGTTTCTTTGGAATTTAGTGTATATAACATTCGGTTTGGAACCCCCTCGGAATGTAGGACACTTGTTTGGAAATTGGCTAAATGGTTTCGGGGAAAAAGTTAAAACAACTACTAGTAGGAGCATCAACTTTATGTTGTGCTATATGGCTTAGTAGAAATGGTAATGTGTTTGACAAAGCTCCAATACAAAACAATATGCAGGTACTCTATACGGGAATTTACTGGCTCCGCTTTTGGAGTGAAATGGAGAAGCGTCGCACCCCATTTCTGGGATACTCTGTGATACACATATTAGTCACTGGATCAGTAGCTGATATGCACAAACACAACAGAATGTATATCGAAAGCGTACTTCAAAATTAAATAGTATACCTGAGTAAGAACCTTTAGCAACAACACAGTAAGAATTTCTCTCATCCAAAACGGCAAGCCAGCAAAAGGTGAAGCAAGCTGCAGAAATCAAGACCCAAATGCACAAGCAAACTTGGGAGAAGAACAAAAATGCAGCACGTTGTCGTCTCCTATGCAGTCTTTCTCTCTAAAATCATAAATGCAAATAGGTGAATATACTAAGCATGGGTATATATAGATGCACATTTGGTTGTAGCAAAGATGAGGCTACAGGGTTACTTTTGCGAAAAAACAGTGTTATGCAGGGTTTACTATAGAAGCTTTTCAAAGAGAGGTAAAAACATTTATTCTCCATATTTTAGTTAGTTGGTCCTGTGAGAGATGTTCATCGGTCTCACTAGTACCCAAGTTTTGATCGAGGTGCTGGCGCGCAATCGTATCGACCTCTGGCACACAGGCTACACTTTTCAAAACATGAGTAGCTACACCCACTCACACAATCAAAAAGATATATATAGATTAATCTTTAAGTACCCAAACATTAACATGTCAATACCATAACAACGGCCAAACCGAAAGAATTTTTATACTCTAAAGAGGTTATACACTATACCTATAGGTTATGCACTCTTTTGCGAGCAAGGGTAGCATAATGCCTATCCCAACATCTATTTAGATCATCACAGATTCCGCCCAAGATGATCCAAGGGCCATCCGTCGGGGTTTTTCAAGTCTCGATGATGCGATTATGAACTTTTCTAGAACCGAACCGTGGGAATACACATCCACGTCTTCTCCTGGTTTTCTTCTATACCGGGTGACACCACAACTAGGGACTATATCTGTGGGCATACGGTCCCATAACGCGGGTTTTTATTTTGTCGAAGGCGGGCTACGAGTATCTCGTTCCTTCTCCAGGAGTCTTGTGTTCTACTAATCTTCTAGTCGTTCGATGTGGATGGTCTAAGTAGAAGGGGTAGGTCCCGCCCATAACAGGTTATATAGTTGCGCAAAATCACTAAGTCGAGCGCTAACGAAATGATCCTTATATGGCAGAGGCGTCGTGCTCGTCCACGGCAGGTGGAACAGACTGAAGCTTAAACACCTAACACCATCACCTTTTGTGAGCCCCGTCTCACAACCAGAATATCCCATCTTCACCTAGCACATGTTGCATTAATCCCACCTCATTTTATTTTACTCACGCCACCAAACTTATTTTAACTCATTACATAAATAATTGGTGTATAGTGCGACAATGCTTGGCATTGCAAAAGGGATCCAAAGCATTCTATTATCAAGACACCTTTCCGTTCATTAAAATATTTTAACGAGTAAAATCCTATGGATAACAAGGTGGGGGCGTCAACGGGGTATCAAAGTAGCATTCTTGTCGGGATTATCAATCTCAGGTACTTGTGGACCCAAAATAAATATGAAGACTCGGCTGTGACCTATGGCCCACGACTCAATCTATAGCCCACGAAGGACTTCACCGCACCACGAAGGGATGTCCCCATCCCCTGGTGTCGAGGTTGCCCGAAGACATCAGCCCGACCACCGAAGGGTCGGGGCCGCATCACGACGAAACCCAGCTGATCGACTACTGAAGGCTGGCTGTCACATCCCAAAAACCTCAAAGCCAAGAAACTCAAGTTTTTAAACATCTTATTTGGCCACCTTACTTTTCTAGCTTAATTGAAAATTTTCAAAATAAAACCAAATTTGAATAACATAACTAAATGGGAATTTCAAAATTTAAAATGAGGAAGTGTGAAGTGTTTGAAATTCGGATTTTCTTGACCTAGTTGTTTTCCAAAATATTTTTCTTGGGCTAGATTTTTTTGGAGCTTGGAGTTTAACCATCCCTTGAGAAATTAGAGAGAGTTTTGAATTTTCCTGCATGGGCCGAAATGCCAGGCTGGGCCGGCCGGCCTGTTTCCTTTCTCGGCCCAGCACGCACGCCCCCCTTCTTCCTTCCTCCGTCGCCCCGCCGAGCAGGAGCCGCGCGCCACCTGTACGGCTCGCCGCCGGCCACGCCACCCAACGCCATTGCCGGGACACCATCGCCACTCACGGCTAGCTGCCGTCGCGTCGTTTCTCGGAAACCGCCGCACCCACCGTTTCCACGGCCGGTTTGGCCAGGTGGACATCACACCCGACGCCCCTGTCGGACGCCATCGAACCACCGCGCCGCCTGCGACAAGCTCCGTCCCGCCGCGCAAATTGACTCCTCACAGCTCTCTCCACGCGAGAGGATTGCCATCAACTGTCAAATCACGCATTTGCTCGTCGCCATGATGAGGAGTGCTGTCGGTCGGGTTTTGGGACGCCGCAGCGCCGCTCTGGCCGCACCAAAGCGCTGTCGCGTGTCTCGGCTTTCTCTCAGCACGCCACGGGACAGGCTAGCTGCTTCGCGGCCGCTCCAGCTGGCTAATTGAGTGGGACTCGGCCTTAATTTCACCCCGCCGCGCCGGCTATAAAAGGCCTCCTGCGTCCGCCCGCGCGTGCCCTTCGCACTGCCGCTAGCTCAGGCCGCACCCTCCTCGCATCGTTGGAAATTGTTGGGTATGCTCCTGTTTCTCTGCTGCCCGTCATCCTCACTGCTGGCCCAAATGGAGAGGCCATTGGCCTCCGGCTGCCACCTTAGAGCACCACTACCCCGCTAGGGAGCCGCCGAGCAAAGCACACTGCCGCCCATGTGCCCTTGGCTGCCCTGCGTGCGCCGCCGCCGGCCGACGCCAAACCACGGTGGCAGCCCTCTAGGCGCCACCATTGGCCTAGGTGAGGCCATGAGCACGATCACCGCACCCCAAGGGTTGTCTCACACTTCGGAGCGAGGCCGGCCGTGGCGATTATCGCGCCCCGCCACGGAGCTCCGCCGCCGCACGCCTCTAGCATGCCGCAGCCACCGTTTCGGCTTGCCGCCGGCGACGGCGAGCTCACCCACAACACCACCACACCACGTGCACTCTAGGCACCTCCCTCTCACGGCCTCTGGCTCAGCTGGCAGTAACCCCGGCAGGGTGCCGCCCCTCGCCGCGCAACCGGCACGCACCCAAAGAAGAGGGCACGGCCCTGGTCTCCGACCAATGGGCCGCACGACCCTAGGTCTCACACACACACTCACAGGCACGCATGCGCCAGGGCGTGGACACAACAACTAGCATGTCCTATGAACTCTCTAGCTACTCATTTGCCTTGATCCATCCTCACTCGATACTCTTCTCCTTCGGATCGTTCACGTCATCCATCAAAGAAGCCCACTATGTTGATGTAGAATTTACGGGGTGCAACCTAGCTACAATCACATGAGTTAACTATGATATTTACTAAATCACCAAAATCAATTCATACCTTTTGAGAGAGTCATGAAGCAAACAATAGTTCATACATAATAGATTTTACTCCATGTTTTTTATTTACTACACTTCCCTATTTTGGCATATTTGACATTTTAAAGTTTTGAATCTAAATTTTAATTGTATTTGATGATGAACCGAAGTTGTGTGATAGCTTTACATAACAGAAAGAACCAGCCAAAGGAGAAAATTGTTAGAAAGGAGCTGCACTGGAACTCTACGCATTTGTAGGGTTTTTTTTTTGGAAGCCTGTAGGGGTATTAGAATGTAGTCATGTGTAGGATATTAAAACCAGAGTTCTTTAGTGTTGTGTTATATCTTGCTAAGACTTTGTAACTTTTTATGTAAATTTTATTGCTTAGAAATGCAGTTAGAAATATAAAACCAACTAAACTTTATTAGATTAATTCACTCTTCTTTTTATTTTTGTAAACATATGTAAAACTTTGTGTGTGAATAATTTGTGATTGATATTTTAATGTTGTATCTCTACCTATCATGAACATTTTTAATAAAAAAATATTATCAATAATACCATATTTAGCATTAGCAAAAAAAATTATTCTAGAATGTTGATAACTTAGAATAATTTATAAATTTTTAAAAAATACTAATGATATTTTTAGAGGGGATATATTTATGTAAAAGATTTTTATATCTTTTAGTATAGATACATGTATTACTCCCTCCATTTCATTTTATTTAATGTTTTGGAGACGGCACACGAAATAAGAACGAGTTGGTGGTTCATTTAAGTCTATCGCAGACAGTCCACAGTGGGATCCCCTCCTCCCACCGGCCACCACACTTCGCAGACTTTGGGTCGGACGAAAATACGGAGCCAATGACAACATCAACGAAGGTGATGCAGATACCAAAGCCGCTACCGATGGCAACGCAGCCGATGGCGCTGGAGCCCCGGCCCCAAGCCTCGACCTTCTCCGCCCCGACGCCACGGCTCCGCGGCCTCGAGCTGCGGCATCCTCCGTCCCGGCGCGATGGAGCCGCGACGCCCTCCACCCCAGGCTGCGACACCCCCGCTCTGTGATGCGACGGTTCCTTCGCCTCGGTCGCGATGCCCTCTGCCCTGGCGCGACGGCTTCGCCTCGGGCGCGAGCCTCGACCTCCTTTGGCCCAGGCTGTGCCGTTTCCTCTGCCCAGGTTGAGACGAGCAAGGCCATGGTGAGAAGAGGTTGGGGACATCGCCTCACTATGTGTAGGTTTGGGAGGAGATTCGGGGAGGGGAGGAGCGGCGCCAAGCTCGCACAGGAGATTGGGAAGGGGAGGACCGGAGGAGCTGTGCTAGGCACACCGCACGTGAGGAAGGAGATTGGAGAGGCGAGAACAGGAGGGGCTCTATAGAAGATCCTGTTTCCATGAGTTTCGAGGCATGGCGTTGCTAAGGAAGTCGAGAACGTCAACTAATATAAAAAAAAAACTCCAACGTCCAAAGCGTCAAGTATTTTGAAATGGAGGGAGTACTAATATCTGTTGGTTCTTACTTGTTTATTTTTTATGAACATTGGATTACTCCCTATATAACTTCTCGTGCAGTTCTAAACTTATTGTCTCTTTTCATATGACTGATTTTAACATAGACTTTAGAGATGATATGGATTGATTGCTGGTATGGATCAATTAAATGTCACTTAATCCTTTCTAGATAATTCTAAATTTTATTTCGTTAATACATCTAAAATTTTGCTCGGCTCTTTGACCTCGCTCGGATTCATTCCATAAGGTAGGAGATATGTTTTCGTTCAAACCATGAATTGGGAAAATGATGCTTTGAGATGGGTTTCATTCCCAATTTGATAGAATTATTTATGAAAAAAGAAAAGTGACCAAATAAATTTCAATTGAGATATGCCAGGAATCAATCATGTTAGCAATGACTCCAGCTGGACTGCCGAACGAGCCCTAATGATTGATTTAATCTAATTCAAACAACATAATTGAATAGGTTTGAAGATAAAATATCAATATTATATTCGATCTAGTGTGTGAACCAAATAAAGAGTTTTTGTTTTTGTTATATCATTTGAATCAAATAGATATGAGTTTGCTATAACTCTTTTCAACTATTTTTCTTATTTTCAAAACCATTTTAATAAACTTATTTATACCTATTATATGCGATGTTAAATATAAAATGTTATCATTTTCTATAATAGTTATATAACTTGTAATACTTTTACATGATAACACTTTTAGTATTGATTTATTGGTGGTTTAACTAATTTTATTTTATATAAAATCTGTGAATAATATTTAAGTTATTATACGTACCTAATTGATTTTAAAGCTAAATCAGGAACTTCTATATTTTCTTCTCCCTTTACATTTGTTAGTTAATTTATTTAAATGTTCGCTAAGTAATTTTGAATATAACATTTAATATTTGTTTGTTTCTTCAAATGAAGCTACAGATTCTTATTTATGTAAAATGTCATATGAATTCAACTGTTTAGTTCCTTTTTAAAATTGATTGATTTTTTATTTATTTGCCTTATATTCATTTATAGAATATGTAATTTCAGCTTGTTAATTAAATAGAAAAGTAATCATAAGTTTTTTTAAGATACTATATTCTCTTAAAAATGTTGAGTGGATCAGTTTATCATTGTGCTGTCATATTTTTTAAAATCAACAATTAGTCTATATTTACAAAAGTAATTTTGTATATGCAACAATATGGGAGAAGATACTTTGATGCAAAAATCGTAATATTTGTCATATTACTGTTGTAATAAAATAAATGGTTTGTGATTAATTCAATATTTTTTCTCTATTATTATGTTTGAGAAATTTAGATCAATGTCATTCCAGAGTGATCGAAGTTATCACAAAGCTTTAGATTTTAAAAATATAATCGCAAACTTCTATTATTTGGACACTATAATCATCATGAGATTTTCCATCAAATGTGACAGAACCGTAATATCATTTGAGAGAGAAAGCGTGTATGTATTTACAAAATGACAATATTACCTCGATATACTTTCTACTAACTGTTACAATCAAGCTCAATCAATGCAATGTAAATTGAATAATTATTTTATTTCCCCTGCAAATCGAAAATTATTTGTTATTTGACATGTGCATAGGACAATAGCTTGTTTACTAGTGAGTTTGTGCAACAAGCCACGGCCAAGGTTCAAAAACTGCTGCAGCACCAGTTTTTGAAATCGCCAAAAAAGAAAGAGTAAAATCACTCGATTTATTCTTTTGCTACAGTACCTAGGTCCCTCTTTTAGCGAAAATCGATCTTCCGGTTCACCAAAATCATGAAAACTCGGCAGTTTTCAACTGTTTTTCAAACCCTGGTTGCGACTATGTTAGATTCATATCGCTATAGTTATCACTATAATTAAGATATGTGGGGGGAAATCATGTATCTGTATCATTATTATAATCTTTGAAATTTCCAAAAATCAATTCAATTTATTTTTTAAAAAAAGTCATGCAAAAAAGGGTTGTGGTGGTGGACAGCCAATGATTCAAATCTAGGGGTATTTTTGTCTATTTAATGCATCTTTTTAACATTTCACAGGAAAAGTATCAGTAATGGTAATTCGTAAGTAACTCAAGATGCTCAGCAATGGTATTTTGCATGTCTAAAACTTTGTGATAGCATCTTACAGTTTTGCTTACTTTGGGATGATATCTATCTAAATTTCTCATTAGACTCCATTTGTCATGTTTTTTCATCTGGCAAATAGTTCACCTCCACGATGCATTCACTATGCTATTTTAAAAGGTGCATATAATTCACATTTACAACTTATTGTCAAATCATTTTAATATTGTTGACGTTTGGATCGGGTCAGCAAACGCGTGCACGTCCATGTGCAGAAGCAAAATGGAGAGATCGTGAAAATTGAAAGCTCTGGTTTCGACAGAACACTGCAGCATCTGATTACTCAAGTTCGGAAGGGATCATGTACGGACGAGAGCTTCCTAGTATTGGTCTAAGCTTGACAGGCCAGCTAGGCCCTCTTCACCGCCGCGAAAAACGGTAGAAGAGACTTAGGGTTTGAAAAAGGGGTTAGGGTTTGAAAATGAAAAATATGTAAAGTAATTTGATAGAACCTCTCTTTATATAGAGGTGGGATGGCTTTATCCTGTGGAGAGCCGGAGACTCCAACAAATCAGTAATAAATTAAAACTTGAAAACTTTTCAAAAGCTACGAAAACACGAATTCAGTTTTTGGTTTATCAGGGTTTCAAACTAGCTATGAAATACACCCATGTTGATGATCTTGATAAAAGTTATATCATGGAATCCTCAAAACCATCATTTCTTCTTTCTTTTCCAAGTAGCTCTTCATGCTTTTTTGCAAATACTGATCCACCTATCCCAACTTGATTTTGCAGCTTGAAACACATGTTTATTCACTAAATCTATAAAAGAGTGAGATTAGCTCTTGGATCGCACAAGTTCAGATTTAACAAATCTGAAACTTTCGATTTGGCATACTGAAACTTTCGATTTTGCTCTTCGACCAAGTGCCGGATACTCCGGTGTCTTTTAAGGTCGACTCTAGAAGGAGGCACGCCGAATACTCTGGTTCAGGGCCAGACAATGTGGTGAAAACATAGCCCTTTTTTTTGGATACTCGAACTTACAAAAACTGGAACTCCGGTTCAGGTTTTTCTTAAAATGCAATTTTTAGTTGTCAACAAATATAATGAAGATTGTGTGATCAATAATAGGGTGTTTCATTTTTTTTTAAAAAAACATAATAGGGTGTTTCCTTGGCAGTAGTGAACGAATACGAGACATTTGCTCCCGATTTATTAACATTCTTGACCAAAATTCTGATAGCGAGCAAGTTGGGAATTGAATCTTTGATGGCTAGGGCCTATTGACTTGGTTGTGGCTGTTATTTCTCACAGTTTTATATAAATTTTTACCCTGTGTTTTTATTTTCAAAGTTTTGAATAAGTTTTGAATCTGAAATTGAAATGCCCTTGACGGATTCACATCCCCTCCCGTAAGGAACAAAATGCAGATGAGGACTCTAGCGTGGAATTTAGATAGGTCTAAAATCGTTTGATTCAAAGTTACGGTTATAGTGTGGAATGCAGATGGGAGTTATTCACACCCTCTTATTTTACTGTAGCTTTTGCTGCAGTGCTCTGCATCGAGCACTTCAATGTAGAGAATTTGCATCCGCCCTTGATGATCAGCCGAAGTTGTGTGATATGGCTCATAAAATATTGACAGGGCTCTTAGCTTTTTGATTCTTTAGATTAATTTTTGATTCTACTGTAAAGTGATTTTATAGCTATAAGTGATCTCATTGATTCTCTATAATAAACTTTTAGAATCAGAATCAGAGAATCACTTTACAAAATAAAAAAATTATTTTTTTAAAAAAATAATATTTGACAGATTTTCTCTAATTCTGTAATTCTGTGTGAGAACAAAAGCTGAGAGGTGTGTCAAGCAGGTTCTGAGGAGCTGGACTGGACCCCTAAGGGCCTGTTCCAGCGAAGGCCCAACTTTCTGAGCCCATCCACCCCCACCCATTCCAAAACCCTAGCCCCATCCGACGGTCACGAGTCGCTCATGGCCCTTCGTATTATATTTGTATAACGTCTCCCTTTCGCCGCCTCCACCCAAACCCCCGGCTCCTCTGCGCGCATTCCACCACCTTCCTCGCCGCCGCACGCACGCAGCAGCAGCAGCCGACATGGGTAAGCTCGTCGTCCTCGTCCTCTCGTCCTTGATGATCTATGTCACCGTCTCTTTTGTTTGTCAGCGTCTGTTCTGACGGCGTGTCTCGTTCTTCTGTATTGCCGCAGGGGCGTACACCTACGTGTCGGAGCTATGGAGGAAGAAGCAGTCGGACGTGATGCGGTTCGTGCAGCGCGTCCGTTGCTGGGAGTACAGGCAGCAGCCGGCCATCGTCCGCCTCACCAGGCCCACCCGCCCCGACAAGGCTCGACGCCTGGGCTACAAGGCCAAGCAGGTAGATCGCTCCTCCGTCATTCTCCAGAGTCCAGATCCTGCTTGCTTGCTTGATCTCGCGGATAGGACGTGTTCCGTCGAGACATTTGGAAGGGCAATTTGCGAAGTGCTACTGCTGTTTCGTGGTTAGGTCTCAGCCTCGTTGATACCAAGTACGCCGTTTAGACATTTGGGAGTGTTTATATTGATATGGGCCGTTGTATCATTTTGGCGAAATGAAGACATAAATGTATGTCAGTACTCCACTTGGCCACATTCACCGATTAAGAATGTACAGGGTCTTTGCTTATTAGTATATCTATTACAATACATATGAGTCCAGAACCCACACCCCAAAATGAGATTTTGTGGTAGAATGCTTCCTTTGTTGTCTTAGCTGCTAATTTGTTACAATCAAACAGTCAGAGTATTAAAATTTCAGGAACTGGCTTTTGTTACTGGTAGCTCCTATGCATCACTCATTGAAATAATTAGCGTTTGGGTCATTTTACTGTCTACTGCAAATGAATTAAGTCATTAATTGGTAGTTAGCATCGTAGTAATTGATATCAAGGGCAGTATTGTTGTGAAGGTAGTTATATTAATCAAGGCTTCCAGCCTGCAGTCAGTTACTCTTTGTAATGCTTATCAGCTAACTGTTATCCATGTTCATAATGTTGTTTATATAGCTGGCTCATTTGTTCTGTATATGAATTGAGATATTACTGAATAGAAGTGAACACTTTGCACTGTATATGAGGTACTGCTTTGATATTTGAACCAATATACTCCGAATGATGAATACATTGGAGGGCATGTGTAGCCCTGTGAGCAAAGAGGAATTTGAAATACTATACTATTACTGAAGCTTTGGTGTTTTTTTTTTGTATAGTCAATGATTTTTGGCTTAACTATCTGCTATGTTTTTCAGGGGTATGTTGTGTATCGTGTCCGTGTCAGGCGTGGTGGCAGGAAGAGGCCTGTGCCCAAGGGTATTGTCTATGGTAAGCCCAAGCACCAGGGTATCACCCAGCTCAAGTTCCAGAGGAACAAGAGATCTGTTGCTGAGGAGAGAGCTGGACGTAAGCTTGGTGGACTCAGGGTTCTCAACTCTTACTGGGTGAATGAGGTATGCTTGGATTTTCAAGATCCAGCTAGATGAATCATTTTAGTTTTGTGTCTTCTGTAGTTTTGCTAACTCCTCTTCCTGGCCTTGTCACCTAACAACAGGACAGCACCTACAAGTACTTTGAGGTCATTCTTGTAGATGTGGCTCACAATGCCATCCGCAATGACCCGAGGATCAACTGGCTGTGCAAACCTGTGCACAAGCACCGTGAGCTCCGTGGTCTCACCTCTGCTGGCAAGAAGTACCGTGGCCTGCGTGGCAAGGGTCACACACACCAGAAGAACAGGCCCTCAAGGAGAGCCACCTGGAAGCGCAACCAGACCCTCTCCCTCCGCCGCTACCGCTGAGCAGTTCATACTTGTTAATGCTCTGCTACTGTGCAATCTGTCTTACGCAGACTTTGATAAAATTTGGTGTTCTCATTGTATCGCCTAGTCGCTCGGACCTTGTTGGCAGTGTACTCTTAAGTAAATGCAGTAAACTATATTTGCGAATGTTATTAGTCAATGATATCAATGATTTAGTAATCTATTCTGCGTGCTCTAGTGATACCTTTCATAGCATGTTTTGTTATTCAGATTTAAGTTTGCACGGAAAACGCTTTTGGGATTAAACTTCTGTTGGTGACCTTTGGGCGTTGGGTATCTCGTTTATATAATGTTTGTGTGCTGCAAGTCAATGTGAGCAAACCGATTGCATTAGTGGAATTGGAGATTGCGGCCGCTGGTTGATAGCATGTGGGGACCTGTACCATTTGCGTTACTGTCTAATTGGTTGTTTACATCTTTGCATTGATTTACAATTTTAGATCACGCAACAAAGTTTCTGACAGTTTCCATGTGGATAACTTGACCATGACGTTCTCCTGCCAGCCTCATTGAGAGTATTCGTGCCTGACAGCCTGACCTAGCGTTGGCAAGCAGACCGGTCGAAGCAGGAGAACTAGCGTGTCAAATTGGGGTCCTCAGTGCGATGAAACGCTGAACCTGATAGATCTCTGAACTGATGTAGTACTAGCCATTAACAGTTGATTGACTCGAGCACGTCTGATCCATAGACTACCATTCCCGAAAACCATTACCATGGAAACAGAAACAGTTAAAATATGTACTACATCGGTTCTTAAAATTTTGTCACTTTTAACTTTTACATTTCATGTTTGATTATAGTCTTATTCAAAAAATTGTAAAAATATCATTTATTTTGTTGTTATAGTTTTATTTTATCATAAAAGATGTTTTAAAATGATTAATTCGTTTTTATATTTGTAATTTTTTTTGAATAAGATGAAGAGTCAAACATGTGTTTAAAAGTCAAAAGTGTTAATTTAGAAACAAAGATAGTACTCCCTCCGTCCATTCTAGGTGTGGTACGGAGATTTAAAGATAGTGAAAAAGTTGAGAAGATAGAGATGTATTGAGAATATAGAAATATGTATTAAAAAGCGAGAATGACAACTAAAAGAGAAAAACTTATAAACTCTACGATGATAAGTAATTAGAGACAAAGGGAGTATCAAGCAAAAGGAGGGACCAGTCGAAGGAGCGTAGAAGCGTCAGAAATAGGAGCTCAATGCATCTATTTTGAGATCCCGACAAAATTCAGAAAAAAAAACTCACCGCGTGGCTCACACAATTAAGATTAAGGATGCAAGTGGGTACTCAATAAGTATCTATGGATCAAGCATCTGTTCATTTCAAAATTAATTTTATCCCACTAACAATACAAGGTGAAGGGAAGTTAGTCATTTTAAAAAGTTTTGGCATGATCCACCAACCCAGAAAACAGAAAACTTACATCCCAATGCACAACAGTTATTGTAATGAGGTCTTTGGCAAATTATGAATTCTACCCAATATATGCCTGTAAGCATATCTACCCTGTGGGTGCCAGGGTTTAAATTGGCACGGTAGTGGTTTTCGAAATCGGCAAAAACTGGTTCAGTAAAGCAGTTGGCTATCTGGTTTTTAGGGAAAACCGGCTATCTGGTGAAACTGGACCAGTTTCACCAAAAACTATGAAAACCAATCGGTTTTCAACGGTTTTTCGAACTCTGGTGGGTGGTTGCTTGATTGAGACCAAATGTCACACATTTTCTTCTACATCTGTTGTTGTTGATCCACCGTTGGTTCTCCGTTCTGGAACTGGAAACAAGTTGTGGCACTTTTGCATTGCTAGCATCACAAGTTTAACAATTATTATCCCTATTAAATATGATAAAGTCTAACTTACTTCTCTCAAATATATCCTAAATCCAGATACACCCATTAAACTATTTTTATTTAATTTACCCATTAAAAACATGATTTTTGGGTCAATTTACCCCTTAGGCCTCTTTTGGAACACAAAATTTTTTTCGTTTTCTGCGTTCCAAAGAAGGCTTTAGTAAAATTTAGGCCATGCGGATGCAAAGTATTTTTGGAGCTTTAAAAGAATACAATGATTTTACTAAAAAATTGGTTTTAGAAAGAACCGAGGTGTTTGGATGCAACAAATTTTATAGTTGTAAAAACCATGATATTGGTAAAAGTTCAGCTATTTTGCAGTTTTTAAAAAATGCACTCTTTACCTTTTTTTTTTAAACTATGATTTTGCTTAAAATTGGTTTCTAAAACCATAGTTTCTTAATAGTACCTTATATTGAAAAACTGTGACACCCAAACAAAGCTTTATATTTTTGTTTCTCTATACCCTAGCATTATTTTTAGATCAAGATGATAAAACACATCACAACACATGTTAAAAAATACATTATATTTTTATCATTAGTTTTTATAAGGAAATACATTTAATAGTAAAATAATCTTTGAGATATAAAATTATATAAAAAATAGTGATAAAAATTAATGATATGATTTTCTAAAATGCGTTACGATGTGCTTTATCATCTTATAAAGTTGTATTGCAAGATTGCGTTGTGTATGAAGAATTAAAAAAGATAAATTGTATTAGAAGATAAATTAAATAAAAAACAATTTTGTGGAGATAAACTAAAATACAAAATAATTTAATGGGTTATCTATAATTGAGGAGAGTAAATTTGACTTTGTCCTAGTAAATATATCTATCACTTATATCCACAGGTCAGCCTCTAATAATAAAAGTGATGTACACTACGAGTTAATACAGGATTGAGAGTCACACCTACGGAAAAAGGCCGAAAACAACGTCGTCGAAAAATGAAGCCACAGGAAACCAGTGATCAGCCGGAAAGCAAAACAGGAGCGGCGTTTCCGTCCGTGAATAATCCAAGTCCAGACCACGCACGTCCATTGGCGATTGGCAGGCGCAAGCCGCCGGTGAGATGCGCATGAGCCCATCGGGAAGAAAAGATGGCGGCGATACGGCGAGAGGCGGTCAAAGTCAATCGCGGTGCGCACGCACGCGAGTCGGTACCAGTGCTTACAAAACCTCTGCTGACTAGTTTTCACGGTTTTTGAAGAAATCGATTCGATCTGGTTTAAAGAGTCGGTCGATTTTTAATTTAATAAATTTTGAAAATTTTGAAAATTTGAAAATTTAAAAACTGATCAAACCGACTGCTAAACCAGTGGAAAACTTCTCAGACTTGATTTCAAATTCAAAAATGATAAACAGAAAAACCGATCGGTTTTTTCTTTAAAAAAAATTGATTTTTGAATTTACTCGATTTTCACAGTTTACTGTAGCGATTTTTTCGATTTTCGTAAAAATCGAGCAAACCGATGTCGGTCGGTTTTCGAAGCCAAACTGGGTTTTTGAAACCTCGGTCGGTACAGTATACGCCCGTGCCCCCCGGTCTCCCCACCCCTTCCCGACCTATCAAGGTTAACATTTCTTTGGAATTGTGAAAATCGGTGAGGCTGGTTTCATTGAGAACTATGAACATTTTAAAAATCAATTAAAACTATTTAAAATTTAAATAAATTTGGTCGAATTAAATGATCAATTTCACTAGTTTACCAAATAGATTTTTTAAAAATAAATTTCACAAAACTACATATATTTTATCAATATTAAGCACAAAACTATAAATTTAAGTCATGGCTTCAGAAAACTGCAGATTTTTATCCAAGTTATCATAAAACTATACTATATATTTTATATTCAATTTATCACAAAACTACAGCTTTTATATCTAAATTATCACAAAACGACATATTTTATGCAAATTTTTGAAATTTATTGTAACAAATCTGTAGTTGTCTGAAACTATAGATTAAATTTGTAGTTTTATGATAATATTGCTAAAATTCCTGTAATTTTGTGATTTAATTTTGAATTTGAAATGGTTTCTTTAGTTTACCACTTGGTTTACTAATTTTTTAATTTTAAAGTTTTTAATATTTTTCTCAACCGTAACCGATTAGTGAAACCGAACTGGAATAATACCACCAAAAATTATAAAATCGGTCTAGTTTAGACCCTGTTTCAGTCTGGTTTAAACTCTATTTCAAACGCATGGTGTTTTTGACTTCTTAAAATTATTTTTTGATCATTTGTTTTATTAAAAAATTACGACAATACAAAAATAAACAAATCAAACTTAAAATATTTCTAATAATAATTATTTTATGATAAAATAAATAATATTTTCATAATTTTTTAAGATGATCGAAATAGATGTTTGAAAATTCAGAAAGATACTTATTTTAAGATGAAAGAAATATTTTTTGGGTCAATTCTTTATTGGCCATTGAAAAAACTTTTGATTCTTTATTAGTCACTCAAAATTTTTAATTTTCTTATCAACCACTAATATTATTTTTTTTTTATTCACCACTCTTATACATTTAGACGCTTAAAAAAGACTTGTTTGCCTTTCAATCTTTTTCACTAAGATTTTTTTTATTACTACCTATTTTAGTGAATGTTATAGCAATCAATTTTATTTCACAAATTCACATTATAGCCCACGAGCTTAAAAAAAATCGTTCGAATTAAATTTTAAAATTTGAATTGTAAATAAAATTTTTCTTGTGAAATTTTAGTACATCCACTAAATGAGTATGATAAAATTTAGAAAAAATGAAAGAAAGGCAGATTCAAAGCCCCAAATATATAGCAGTGGTTAATAAAAAAAAAGTTAATATTAATAGTTGATAAAGAAATTTAAAATTTTTGGTTTATAGCTAATAAAGAATTTACCCATATTTTTTAGAATTATTACTGATAATTTAAATTGATTATGCGTTCCAAGCTGGTCTTATCCGGTTTTGTAATAAACCATCCTCCCGAGCTCACCTCACACCACCGGGTCTCGCTCTCAGCCGCGTGCAGCGATTGATTATACTGGGCCCACGTGGCGGCGATGGGAGGACGACACTGCGAGGGCGAGGGGCGGCGGCCCGACACGTCACCACCGGGAATCGGAAACAAAGCCCCACCGCCTCTCCCGTCCCATCGCCCTCCTCCGGCATTGAGGCATTGACTATACTTTCTCAGCTCTTCGCTAGCCAGAAGGCCCAGAACCGCCATTTTTCAGCTCGCAGAGAGCAGAGACCCATTCCTCTCGCTTTCTCCCCTCGAATCCTCGATTCGGTCCCGCTCGATTCGTCGCCCGAGGTAACAACGGTCCCCCGCGCTTGCTCTATTTTCCGCCGGTGCCCGGATCGGGTCGGGCCGAGTTGGTTCGATCTCGGCACCTTTTGTGTGTGTGTGTGTGTTTTTTTTTAAATTTTTTTTATTATATTCTGCTGTCGGTTGATTTAAACTGGATCTCCGCTGCTCGATCTGGGAAAAAAGTTTTGGTCGGCGCGGGATGTGGTGTGATTCTTCACGGTTAGTAGGGCGTCTAGGTTGCCCCTGCGGTTTGTGGTAGTTGTTGCTGGCTGGCGTTGTTGATCTGATCTCGGTTTGGTTTGGTTCTCGACTTCGTTGGGTCGGGGTTCCGAACCTGCCAATCCACGCAGGTTGGCCTTTCCATTTGCTGTTTGTTTTGAGTCGCTTTACTGCTGCAACACGAGCTGCTCGGATTTGGTTTGTCTTATGACTCTTGGCAATTTGTCATTTGGCAATTTGTGGTTCCGAAGTAGCTTACCGGCTCAGTGGATGTTGTTTGTCTCGTGCAGGTGGTGGTCATGCCGCTGGCTGAGTCGCCTCAGTGGCGCCGTAAGGCCACTGATTTCTTCTCTACCTCCAGTAAGTTTGCCTATCGGTAGTAGCGGCCTTTTGTTTTGGTGTAAATCATGTTGTAATGATTTCTGTGCGGGCATACCTACTTCTCTGTAATCATTTCGTAAAATAGCTTTGCCATGAATATCATGATGATTGATGATGTTGTGACCAGGAGGAGTACCCTTTTTTTTTTTCTGGTGAACAATATGATATTGTTGTGATTACTTTTCTCTGCTCATTGCTGGCACCAGCTCGTCTGTGCACTAAAATCGATAGAAATTTTCATAGACCTTGGAAACTATTGTGGAATTAGTATATTTTGATTGCACACGCTGCTCGTATGTTTAACATTCTGTTTGAATTGGTGGTTATGCCCAATTTACTAGAAATCGGAACCCTACAATGCAGGCTTCAAGCTGAAGCAGGCAGGACAATCAGCAGGGGATAATATAGCTGATGCTGCTGGGAAGGTTGGGTCGGTGGTGAAGAGCCGGTGGGCTGTCTTCCAGGAGGCTAGGCAGCGGCGACCGCCAGGAGAATCTGTGCAGGAGCGTTTCATCACCGCTGCTGCCACCACTAGTGTGCTTTTGAGGAAGGGCATTTCCGAGACAAAGGAGAAGGTTGCGGTGGGAAAGGTCAAAGTTGAAGAAGTATGTCTGCATTCCAGCACGACTTTTTTCTTTACTTGTATTTTCAACTGCTGTGAAGTTGTATTCATTGTGTATTTTTATTCTGATCATAATACGTATCAAATGTTGAACTATGGTTTATCTAATGAAGGAAATATATCTGTGCTGCTTTCTCATTAGTAGTTGGTCTTCAAATTTGCATATCGTATACTATGTCAACACACAACATACACTATTTGGTCTACCAATTTGCCTGTCTTGTATCATGTGAATACAAATAATGGCCCTATGATGAGCTTAGTCATTGCCCACAAACATAAAAGTGTTAATAGAGTTACATGTGTGCAATTTTTGTTTTGGCGTCTCCAGTAGCTATCGTATGTACTTCGGAGGAATATATTCAAGTCCTAAGCATGTCTATTGAAAACTATGCCATCATGGATGTTCAAATTTGAAGCTTGCATTCCTTTTATGATGTCTGATGTAACATACTAACATCATTCTTTATAAAAAAAAGGGCACTAGTGCCTTTGGTGAGGCTTATCATTTCTTTGGTCTTATGTGCTTCTTGTAGGCTGCTAAGAAAACTGCAGATAAAAGCAAGATTATTCTGAACAATATTGAACGTTGGCAGAAGGTTTGTGATTTAGACTTAGTTACCTGGTTCAATTTCACCTTTTTTTGGTGTACAATGCTGATTTTACTTCTTTCTGATTACTGCGCCAGGGAGTCGCAAGCACTGATGGTATGCTCTCAGCTAATTGTCTCTATTTATCCACGACCTATATATATCATAATTACCAAGGCAGCTAGATTTTTTATAGCATCTAGGCAACTAAGTTTTCTCGTGACATCTGGAACAGCTAAATTTTCCTGTACAATTAGCCCTGTTATAATAGGACCTTGTAGCTAGATGATAATCTGTATCAATGAGTAGTAATCAATGATAATTGACTCTCTGATTGCAACAAACAAATATTTACTGGAGACATTTCAGAGCAAATAACAGGAAAATGACTCGCTGTTGACTTGTACTATTGCAGTCTTTGGTGTTCCTATTGAAGCCACTGTACAACGAGAGCAATCTGGAAAAGCTGTGCCCTTGGTGCTAGTGAGGTGTGCAGACTACTTGGTTATATCAGGTGGACTGGCTGAAACAGTATAGTAGTTAGTTTTACATTTTGTTTTCTACATTGATTTATGTATGAATTGCTTTCTCCCTAGGTTTGAATAATGAGTACTTGTTCAAATCTGATGGTGATAGGAAAGTTCTTCAGCAATTAGTATCTCTTTACAATGAAGGTATCACTGCCATTCATGATATTTGAGCTTCATATTTGTAGGCACTGTTTATCATCATGAGCATCTGAGTTTGTCCTTGTTTTGCAGATTCAGGTGCTTGTCTGCCTGAAGGTGTTAGTCCTATTGATGTAGGTGCACTATTAAAGTGCTATCTTGCCAGCATTCCTGAACCACTTACCACATTTGCACTTTATGATGAGCTTAGAGATGCAAGAGTTAGCATTCCTGATCTTAGGAACATACTGAAGAAGCTTCCGAATGTGAACTATATGACATTAGAATTTGTTACAGCGTTACTACTTCGAGTAAGCCGTAAATCATCACTTAACAAGGTGGGTACTATCCCTTTTGCAAATACTGCTGTCTTTATTATATTTGATTTTTGTTTCATTTTGCTTTGAGGACCCTATTGCAAGTTCGCCACTACTTATTAATTAATATGGTCACTGGACTCACTGCAAGAATATGGAAAACAGGCAACGAAATTTCTTCTGTATGTGACTCATGAACTTAAACATTGTGACTACCACACATCACTTGTTTGACAGGTTGGGTTTCTGAATGTAGCAGCCACACCCTGTTGGAATAATGTAAAGCGGTACCAAAAATAAGCAAAATGCAAAATGATCTTTAATTGTTAGCATGGACAGAGGACTTTAACCACCCAGTTAGATGATTGGATCTGAATACTTCTGTGCAAAAGCTCACATACCATCGAATGAACTGTATATATGTTTGTGAACCTTGCTGAGTATCTTTCTTGATGATAACCTTATTCTTACAAAGAGTTAAAATATCCAGCTTACAAAAAAAAAAAGAAGATCTTCAGTGGTCCACAATGGGACAATGGGTTGATGTTTAAATGGCTCAATCTGTTCTCAGTGGTGGCTTCAAACTTTCGATCGCACATTTACTTGTCACTTGCTGCCTGACCCAGACATTATGCATGGCCAATGCTTGTTAAAAGATGGGACCACCCCACATCCTTGAAGCTGCTTAACAGTTTCGAGATAGTAGTTGCTAGCAATGAATTCATTAGATGATCTTCCTTTGCTCTAATTGTGGATATACCACATTATTTACTTTTTTTTTGCATTATGTATTTTGCAGTGTAGCAATTTACAAATTACAAATGGAAAAGATGCTGGTTCTGTTTTATCGTACCTTGTGTTGATCACTTGATCTCTGTTGTCCTACGCTAGTATTACTATGGAAATAAAAATATACTGTTTGGTTGGGACTTTACTTTCTTTTTTCTATTGCAGATGGACTCTCGTAGCCTTGCTGTGGAATTTGCACCTTTGATAATGTGGCAGCAAGGTGATGCTGGAACAGATCTACGCAATCACCTCAAACTTACCCTAAAACCACCTCCAAAAATTGCGGATACGACAACAAATAGCGCCGCATGGGACCTGTTAGGTATGTAATTATACTTTTCTCAACAAAATAGAAATACAATTACGTGATGAAGTTTGTAGTGATTTTGTACTTTTTTGAACAAAAGGCAATCACATGTTCCAATGCTTGCACATGTGATTTTTGCCTAAACAATGTAGTGTGCACCATTTTAATTTGTTCATGGCCAATGATGCATTTCTGCCCTTGTGGCTGTTGTCTTTACTAATTGCGGCATAAAGCACTCTTGGTTCTTGGCTCATGTCACCTAATAAAGGTACTTGCTGCCCTGTATACTGTCGTCTCAATCAGTGTCTGCGAAATACAATAGTCCTGAATGAATTGATGATTGCAATTGCGGGAAGTTGCCTTCTAACTTCCACTACAATTGATATTGAAGGTTTCAATATGAAACAAAAGAAATTGCAGATGGCCCCATCTGTTTTGCATTGAAACTGTCAAACTGTTAAGATTTAGTGACTGATGATTATAGGCCTGTTTCACTAATAGGTACTCCTCTGTTTTTTTTTTTAAAATACTGTCATCCGGACATGAGAGCTTAGTTCTTTTTTAGCTTAATCTACCTTTCTGAAACAACAATAAATAAAGACCGGAGGGTTTATCTTGTTTAATATTATCAGTTATGGTTTGCCTATGTTCTAGTGTATGCAAGTGGTTTTCATTTGGAAACACCCGGTTACCTTTGGTAGGTTTTCCACCTGTAGAACGTCAAGTAATATTCATTGAGCCCGTTTGATTTTCATTTGGAAACACCCAGTTACCTTTGGTAGGTTTTCCACCTGTGGAATGTCAAGTACTATTCATTGAGCCCGTTGGATTGGGCTTTTTCACGATTTTAGGTTTCAAATCTAGGACTATGGGTCTGTCTGTTCAAGAGATTTTTAGCTAAAAGTGTTATAACGCATCGTGTGCTTAAATTATTGCAGATGAAGACGATGAGGACGCTTCATCACAAATTCCGCTGGACGATGCTTCACCCCCGGACTATAACTCCATCGAGGTCATCCAGTGCCTGATCGAGCATCACAATGCCATTTTCACTGACGCAAACGAAACTGTTTGGAGATGATTATTGAATCTTTCGATCTCTCCTGCTAGATCGTGCTATGTACAAGTTCCAGTAGGATGGCAGGTTACCTCGGTGCATTATTGTTAGGGATCTCAGCATTTTGGCGTGACATTTTTGGAGTAGATTTTGTATATACGCTAGTATTAGTTAAATCTCCACCGGAAGAACCCCGTAGGATCTCAGCATGTCTCATCAATAAAGTACTTTGGCTTGTATAAACCAGATGTTGGGTTCATATGCTGGTGCTTTGGCACATATATGCTAGTTGTGTTTTGCTCATGCTGGGTTCAATGTCTGGTACTGCATATCCATTTTTTTTCATTCGCAGCTAAGTGATATATTTATGGTGACTTTTCAATCGTTAGAACAAAGTCTGATCACTTTTTGATGGTAACTTTTCGATATACTGGTGGTAACAAAGCCAGATCTCTGCGTATATTTGTAAGATCTGTGAATTGGCGGATAAAGTCAGATCAGCAGCTCGAATTTGTATCAGCCCGCTGTATGTTGGAGTACTTGTATTTCCGGTGGAAATTCTCTTCTTTTTCTTTTTTCTTTTTTTGGTACAGACAACAAGCAAAACTGCTTGAAATGTCATGGTTCAGTTGGTTTGCAAATTGCAGCAGATAGGTTTCTTTCATTCCCAATTGAAATTCCAATTCCTTCCTCGTTAGAATCATATTCGAATTTCTGGGACTAGCATTTCCCCCGTCCCCCATTCCCTCGGTCTGTCTGCACTCTGAAATAGTAGAACGATGCCGTAGAGCAGAGACGCGTGCTCCAATGACGACGCTGCGCCGTGCTATGCCTCCGACGCCGCCGAAGCTGCGGAACTTGCGGATAATCCCAAACTGCTCGACACCGTCGCTGCCCTTGTCCACTTCGGCTTCCCCTGGTGATCCCTCTTCCACGCCGTCCTCCTCAGCGTGGCCCAGACCTCATCTCCGCGCGCCTCGGATGCACTCGAGGCCCGCCTCCACGGGCTCTCTCAGCCGCCATCATCGCTGCCTGCCTCACCTTTCCCTCGCTCCTCGAAAGCGATCTGTCCGACGGGGATCCGCTTGTCAATGATCTTGCCGCTGCGTTTCAGCAATGACATCGACGCCTTCTCGGGGGTATGCCGGAGGCTGCAGTTGTTCTATGATGCAGGAACAGAGGTTTGTAGCGTTGACGGTCTTGTGGGCGGCAGCCACAGGATCTTTCTTGAGCTCAGCAAGCAGAGGATTGGTCTGAGGTTGGCATTCTTTAAGGAGCTAGGAATGGAAAGGAAGGTCTTGGGGAGATTTTTTCTTACAAATGCCTGAATTTTCGGCCTTGATTTTCCTTATCAAGGTGCCAGAGTACTTGGGAGAGTGGTGCTGGCAGATTATGAGATTTATGCAGTGGCAAGGAAGTACCCTTATGTTGTTGGAAAAAACCGACTGAAGAATCTCCCCAAGGTGCTGCGGGCAATGGATCTGGACCGTCAGTTCCTGGAGAAGATTTCTGTTGGAAATAATAATTTGCGGTATTTGACACAAGATTTTGTGTTGGAGGATGGTATTATGATGCAGAGGTTGAAAGGGCATTCTTGGATGGATTGCAAAGGTGAGGGCTGATAGGAAAGTGGAATATGTCGATGATAAGCCGGAATTTGTGAAGAGCATTGGGTATGATGAGAATGTAACAGCGACAAGATTAGTCCGTGTCCTCCATAGCACCAAGGATTTATTTCAGGGATGGTTTGATTACATCTTCGAAAGAGGGATTGCTTGCAAGATGTGCCAGATGTTGAGTGTTTTTCTAAAGGTCATAAACCAGGGCAAGGAGGTCCTGAACAAACCAGAAATTAGAACACCTCACAAAGGAGCTGGGCTACTCCTTTTAGTACTGTGATTGCTTTCCATCATTTCTGTGCTTTGATTTGGATAAAAGGTTCAAACCTAGATATAATATGCTTAGGTGGCTAGAAGAGCATGGGTTGCTGAATAAAACCTTAGCTCTTGCAACAGTTCTTGCTAACTCAGAGGAAGTTTATTTCTAGCCTGTGTTAATCCTGCAGCTCCAAAGGTGTGGCTTGAATGCTTCTCATCAAGAGCACGTATGGAATATTATCTAAATAGCTCGTTTGACTAGAATCAAGACAACAAATAGTTGTCTTATATTTAGTACCGGGTTTGCCATGTACATTTTTTACCATTTGAGGTGGGCAATTCTTTATACTTCAACACTTCCTCTCACGTGCAGCTCTCGTAGGCGCAAACGTGAAATAAGAGTAGACTACAATTTATTTTTAATAAATCACGCTCGTCAGGATTTGAATTCGAGACCTTTTGACTCTGATATCATATTGAGTTGCATGTATCAATCAATTGATCTCAAAAGCTTAAGCTGATGAGAAAAGATGGGCAATTTACTTGTACTCCAACATTCTTAGCGGGAATTCTTGCCTGCTGATGAGCTGAATGAAAGTGAAGAGAAGAGCCATTAAACTCAAAAAATATGAAATTCTGAATTCCGAGGGCAAGGAACCAACCTAGGTGGGCAAAAGCATTGCTGAGTGCTCTAAAAAAGAGTTGAGAGTTAGAAACCCAATATATACTTGTGAATTGACGTTCAGAGAAATGCCTAATTTTACACACTAGTTGGTCCAAACTATAAAGGACAATAGTCCAAGTGCCCGTGCTATACCACGGATAGAGCAATGTGATGTAATTTTTCTTAACAAATTTATATAATACTTGCTTCAATTTAACCTTTGCACGATGTATTTTTGATTTGAAAGAAACCAAAGCTAATCTCAATTGAAAAAATAAAGAAGCCAGTCCGCATCACACGCCTCAACTCCTGCTCATATCTAAACAGATTTTAATAATGTACTGAGGTGACAAGAAAGTAACATGTGGTATTTAAACATATTCAAAAAAGAAAAGTATTGTATCAACATGTATCTTCTATTCTCTCTCTTATTATTAGTATTTTAGTTTAAGTGTGAAATCGTAGAAATAGAATGATGGTACCAGTTTGAGTTGCCACTACGAGTGTTAGAGTCACAATTCAGCGCTACGCAAAGGTTAGGGAGTCCTCGACAGGGACGGCAACGCGTCAACACTGTTGGAGTTGGTGTCACCGCGCAGCACTGCGCGAAGGTGCGGGGGTGAGGACGGGTCTAAGAGAAAGTGAATTTTAAAATGAATGGAAATGAATGAATATACTGTTTTATTAGAGATACAATTTGTGACACAAAAATAGAGATAGAATTTATGACAGTTAAAATAGACTACGTCTACAAACTTATATCTACTCTTTAAAAAGCACAAATTTTCTTTTCTATGTACGCAAAGTAAAATATATCAACAGAGATGAGTTAGACTACATGCAAACGAAAAATGCACCCATCCCTTTTTATAAATCTGACCAATAAAATCTCTTCACAGATACCTCTTATAAATTTAAGATGAACTCTTCCAGATCTCTCATATCTTGAGCCACACGGATCACTGTTAGTTAGCAGAATACAACTATCTAAAAAATATATGAGATCCAAAGAAAGTTGTTGAAAATAAAATAAATTCATTTTAATAATATATTATTTTTAAGTTAATATTTTTGCTTAGACCGTAACATTAGTACAAATATTGAGACTAGTATTTATTACTCCCTCCATTTTTAAATTGATGTCACGGTTGACTTTTAATATCAACTTTGACCATTCGTCTTATTCAAAAAATTTGAAAAATGATATATTTTATTATAATTTGATTAATCATTATAATTATTTGAATCACAACTTAAAATTTTACATATTTGAACTAATTTTTAAATAAAACAAATAGTCAAAATTAAAATTAAAAGTTAACAACGACGTGAATTTAAGAACGGATGTAGCAGGAGAGAAGGCTCATTTGCAGCATTTCCGTTTGCCAAAACGAAGTTGAGCACCCAACATAGTATGAGGCCCGTAGCCATCCATGGCCCCGTAATAAAATTCTAGGGAAGTTAATTGGGTATCAGTCTGCAGGCCTTCGTGGCCTCGGGCCCAACACGGGGATCCTGCGGATGTATGCGGCCGCTGATAGGCAGCGCAAATTGCCGCTGCCGCAAGGATATTATAATTTTTATGCATGCAAATATTATTACTAACAGGAAGGTAAATCAGTAATTGTGATAAAAATCCTCAAAACAGGAGCCTCCTCTAAAACAATTATATTCTAATGATGTGACATAAATGGTATAGAAGGGATAGAAAATTTAAAACCGATGGCAAATAAGAGAAATTAAATTTTGGGTAGCAAACAAAGAAAAAGTATAAGTTTTCATGATGAATAAGAAATTTGCTCAAATTTTTTTTATTGAACAGAATGTACGTATTTCCAAGACCTTGAGCATGTCGCTTTGAGAGCAAATAAGCAACCGGGCAGCAATTTAGCTAACGCATGAGGGAAACAAAGAAAAAAGAAAATATCCAGGGAGAAATACCCATTACAGTATTACTAAACTTTGAGACGATGTACTTACAATTGTTTGAAAAGAATCTCAATATATCAACAAATATGATGGTTTAATTTTGAATAGTCTAATATTGTGTGTAAGTAAATTATACATACATATATACGTCCGTACATACATATATATGTGGCAGAACCGCCCCAAAACACTGGACGGCTCGCCTAGAATCAATATCGGATGATATTGAGCAACAATATCTAAATAGTACAACACGAGTGATAATATAAAATAGAGAAACCGATTAGATCTTACAATAAAGTTCAAGTAGTCTTAAGAGGAAAAAGTTTAAAACAGAGTTTTAAAACATAGCGAAAGTGACATAGAAGAGATACGACAGTTTTCTACGATGAAACATATCTTGCCCTAAGACATGCTTCACTCCTCGCGACCAGAGTTCGGTGAGGAGGGAACCGGTTCACAGGACCAGTTCGCAGGAGCCTCACCTTTCAACACTCCTTCGCTGCAACAGCCACACCAACCTGCAGGGAGAACTATACACAAAACAAAAAAGGGGAAACAACAAACTGTGAGTACTAATTACTCAGCAAATCTTACTCGCCAAAAATGGCCAACTACAGCCGACTCCTAAGCATGAGAGGCTGACTCAGGGGATGGCCATTTGCATAAAATATAGCTTTAACGTGGATCCTTACTTTCAACTTTTAGTGATAAGTTAAGTTCACGAAATGAAATTTAATTTGCACTTTAGACTATAACAGACATGGTTACCAAACAATTTTCTATAACTAAGCAAACAATTATATTATCATTATTATTAGTCCAGTTGTTACTACGACATGACACAGTGAACAAGTGGTACTCGTTACTGTGAGCGACAGCGATTATAATCGATTTACACCAGCTGGGAAAACTCGAAGTACACGACATGTACGCGCTTCCCAGAAGCCGCACGTGGCCACCTTTCGCTCAACCCATAGAGTCGGTCCGAACAGGCGCACCTCTCCCGAGCACAGGGTACTCCATGCGATTACCACGTAGGACATATCCATGGTTAAACACGAGGCTCTCCTCCGCCGCCGCCAAAAGAGAGGTGGGGGTCGTCCAACCATTACGGTGTTTTGCTACATCAGTTTCCTGGGTCCCATATCCCTAGTATGCATTCGGTACGTTCAAACTTGTTCAACAGGGCCACAATCGAATCGGTCCTTAACCGACACAGACGGGGCTACCACCGCGAAGGCCCAGCCTTCTCAAACCCTCCTATACTCTATCCTCGCCCGGTCTCAGGTTTATTCAAGTGTGGGATAAAGTCTAACCTAAAATCTCGCGAGTGAGATTTCTCATTCACTCGACTTCTACCGTTGATTAGAACTCATAGCCTAGCTCTACATCGAGTTACCTGTACCAATATATACTCAATAGGGTAATTGGTACTATCATGCATTCTAGGGTTCTAAACAACTCCTACAACTTAATGCACAATACATTAGCTATACAATACATAGTGATAAAGTAAACATTTAAAACAGGGTAATGCACCGGGGCTTGCCTTCGGTTTGCGGAGAGTTAGCACAAACAAGAGAAAGATCTTCAGCGACGGACGACTCCGGAGCGATCAGCGCTAGATCTTGATCTTCCGCGACGTTTCCTAAATGTGTGAAGTGATATGTGAGTGCGATTAGTTATGCACCTAATGATATCTAATATTTTTATTTGTCATCGCATGTAACAAAGATGTTCACATGCGATGATATGCTTAGGAAAGCATGCGTCAAAGATGGATATACGATGATATGGCAAGAAAAGGAGGATGATTTCATGGAAAGCAACTTTATTAAACTAAGGTGCTGCTGGAATTTATCTTAAAATGTTTCTAAAAAGAATTCCCAGATTAAACTAAATAGTTTATAATATGGAAGATAAATGCTAAATTTTCTTAATATGGTTCTTGAAGGCATAACTACAATTTTAGTTGCTCAAAATATTAACAAGGCTATAAACTAGTTTCTGAACAAATTTTATATTTTATTGCAATCTTATGAATTTCTAATGAATTAATTAGCATCTAAGAGTAATAAATTATTTATAGATAATAAATAAGTGTATAACTTCTAAATAACTCTAAGATGACATATATTAATTAATATAATACAATTATG
>BCLF01000001.1:4710129-4744372 GCA_001602275.1 Zoysia japonica | reverse complement strand
AAATGGGCGGCGCAGCGCGGGGAGCTCGTAGGAGGGGTCACCTGGCGGTGGAGCACACCGGAGAGGTGCCGGCGTCGAGGGGCGGTGCGGGCGAAGCTTCGGCGGCACGGTGACGATGGCTCAGTTGACAAGGATCCGACGTTCTTGGCCCTAGAGCTTCACTGGAGAGCGTAGAAGGGCGGCGCCGGGGTTGTCGTCGACGAGGAGGCTCCGAAGGTGACGGCCGTCGGCGAGGTGGCGTGCTCAAGCGGTCGGCCGACGGTGAAACCTGCAATGCCGCCTCGAAACTCGACGATTCAACCGAAAAATGGTTCCTAGAGTTCGCAGGGGGGGGGGGGGTTGTAGAAACATGTGTATCGACGAATCGAGCGAATTCGCTGGAGCTCACCGGCTTTCGGTCGAAGAACGGCCGGCGGTACAAAATCGCGCAGGTTGGAAAAAACTTAAATCCGGCGAGCTCAGAAGGCAGGGTGCGCGAGTGAAGGTGCTAGCGAGCTAGAGGAGAACGAGGTGCAGCTCCTGGCCGAGTGGGATGGCCGGGGACAGCTTCGGTGGGGCGCTTCCATGGCGGCGACGAGTTCGGCCCGGTGGGGTGCCAGTGCGTGTGAGAGGGAGAAGGGAAAAAAAAATGAGGAGGGAGAGATCGCCGGCCGGGGTGACGAGATGAAGGACATGGACACGGGGAGGGGCGCGTGGCGCTCATGCGCGAAGAGGGCACAAGGAGTTCGGTAGCTGGCGGGGTGCGTGGCAGCGCGCGGCAGGAGAGAGGAGGAAGAAGGAAGTTAGGGGCTGACATGTGGGTCCCACGGAAGTTTTTCTTTTTCTCGAATTTTCCCAGAATTTCTGTTCTGCAATGATTTTGCCCTGAAAATCTTCCTTCCTGAGCTCGAAAAATTTTGAATTTTTTGCAGGGTGGTAGATATTTTTAAATTGAACAAATTTTATTTTGGGCATAAGTTCAAAATCGAAATAAATAAAATGATATTAAATTTTGAAGACAGGTTACCTTTTAGAGGAAAATAAATTATTTGAGCGTATAAACCCCAAATTAAAATTTTCCAAAAATTTCTAAAATTCAACTGGTTACAAGAACTTTCAAAAGAGATTTTTGTTTCACAATATCATTGAAATTTTTGAATTCACATTTGAATTCCCAATTGAATTTGGGGTAAACCGGAAAATTGGTTTTAATTTCTTTCGAGCTCAAATTTTCGAGAATTGGGACTTCGAATGCTACGCTTATTATTCGAAAACACGAAGTGTTACAATATATACACGTATAATAATATATTAAAATGATTGTAACATAGAGCCACATTGCATCCTACAGCTGAAAATAGGAAGTATTCCATGAGCTGATAGACTAGGCATTCTTTGTAGCGCAGGAAATTCTCAACAGTCATACAAGCATTTCACAATGAAGAATTTAGTTAACTTCACATGAAAAACATATGATTCAGGAAAAAAAAATCCTGCAATCCGAAGAAGCTCCTTGTGTTTATAAGGTGTCTACCCTTTCTTGACAAGAGAAGTGCCATTGTTCAGGAGATCAGTTATTGTTTCTCCCATTGATGCACCTTCCACTCAGGCAATTGCTGAATGATCATCTGCAAACAACACGTCAATGCACATCAGTTATTTGCTTTTCAATCAAATCATGAAAAACATGCGGCAGTACTGAAGAGCTGTCGATTTAGTAGTAACAGTACGTTTAACAGAAATAACTTACCGTACATACTAATTTCCATCTTATCCTGGGAATATGGCCTTTTAAAAGGAAAATGAAACATGCACAAAAGTACATTTGAAAAATAATTTTTGCTTACCTGCCCAGTCGAATCCGGGTTGCCGACCGTAGCCTGGCACGCTAATCTCCACGTCTTGGGTTTCTGAAGAACACAAATTTCGGCATCAAAATTGTCTATATTTCAAAAATGTTCCTTTATTCTTTTAATATTTAAGATAAAAAATGGTTGCATCTGATGAACATAAGAGTGATAATCATGTGCGAACCTTTTTAAGGACCTCTTTTTCCACATCAGTTTTTGGGGAAAGCATTTCCTTGCCTGCAACCACCTGTGGAAGAACTCAAGTACCCAAGGGGCGATATGTTAGGATTGGCTCTTTTGGGTTCATTAATGATGATCTATTTACATTATTTAGTAAGTAATTTTATATATGTTTGAAGATTTTTAGAATATCTTCAACAGATACTTAAAATTTGACTACTTAAATTTATGTTTAAATTGTTAGTAAATTGATATTAGTAGCTATAAAAGTTCTCATCTCCAACAGGTATCGATCTCCAACAGGTATCGATACTATAGATATTATCTATTACCTAAAAATATATAATTGATAATAGTTATACTTTTAACACCTATGTTTTTATTTAGATACTATGTATAGATATCTATTTTTTTTAACCTCTCAAACTGAGTACAGGTGTAATATCTGTTTATGTACACGCACACATACTCACCTCACTACGCACATCTACACACACCTCTACGTATATTTTTAAACATACAAGTATACGTCAGCTACAAAGATGCATCTTTCATTAAAAATCATTAGAACCACCGAGCTTCCCTCTGTAAGGTCACGTATACCTCTGTAACGTCACGCATTAAGAGGTACCACCTAAAATATAATTAAAAAAGGGGACTCGGGCCGGTGAGCACCCGAGTTAGATCCCAGGATCGAACCCGGGCGGGCTAGACGCCCACTAGCGTCGCTAGCCGTCCGTGCCTTGGAATTTACTGTTCATGTTTCAAATCTCAGCAAATAAATCCGGACCTACAATTCCAACCGCTTGAGACGTGGCGTGCACAATATTGCAACGTAATCAAGTTGCGCGAGTGATAGAATAACAATTAGCTAATTTATCTTTAAGCTAGAATTACTGTCCTAATGACAATAATTTAAAAAGAAATGGAGTGAATCAAAACTAGGAAGAATGATCCGTTGGTTCATCCCCAATGAATTTTGGGTTACCTCAACAATGCAAGTCCCGCACACGCCGCCTCCTGAGCAGTTGAGCAGAATCTGATCCTGCATCATCAGAAACAACTGAAATTGATCGGCCCGGCCGTGTCACCGAAAGACGAGGAACGGAGAATGCGAGCGAGCGACTCACATATGGCCCGTAGAGGTCGATGTAGCCTTCGAGCATGATGTCCCGGAGCTTCTGCCCGCCGCACGCCGTCCGGTAGTGCACGTCCGGCGTCCCGTCCGGCAGCAGCCGCGGCTGCATCACGCGCAAACCAAAGAGACGTCGTCGACGAGACAGCAGTGACGTGAGCGAACGCGTAAAGAAGCGGAGCGTAGAAAGGGGTCCCGAGCGAGAGACGAACTCACGGCGACGAACGCGAAGTCGATGGACGGCACCACCGGCGCGCCGGCGGACGGCTCGCCTCCGGGCGCGCCGACCTCGACGGCGCGCACGCCGAGGCGCCTGCCACGCTGCTGCTGCGGCCAAGGCGCGCGGACGGAGCAGGTCTGTTTCTTGTTCACGTGGCAGCACCGGGCCGCCGGCGACGCGACGCCGTGGAGGGCGCTGAACTGAACGGCCGTTTCCATTTCGCGCCGGCCGGGGTAGATGTGGCGGTGTGCTTGGGTTGCGGTGATGCAGTGCGGGCTCTCTCTCTCTCTCTGCCTTGTCGATTTGGGTGACGATGTTCTTTTGGCACTTGTTATCGTCTTATCCGGCACTGGCGCAGGCGGAGGGCTGAAGCACCTTTTTTTTGTGCAAGAAAATGGTCTCTCAATGGACGGCCTACCTTCGTTATCCACTTGGAAATGTCAGCTTGTGATACGTGACAGATTACTTGTTGCACAGACATTTCTGAAAACGTTAATGTTACTAGGACAGATTAAATTCTTGCACAAACACTAAGGGACCGTTTGGCCGAGCTTGAGCGGCTCCGGCTCACACTGTAGTGGTATCATAGACACAGAAGCTTTGAAAACGTGATTTATTTGAATCAAGTAAAACATAGTTCATATAAACAATATTTTTACTATATCCGCCGCCGCCACCACCGCTTGTGGCATGTCGGACAGTGCCGGGCGTGCTCGAGCTGGGCGGCCGGGTAGTGTTGGTGGGGGTGGCCGCCATGAGTGCCGTTGCTGCCTCCATCTTGGCCATTTGAGCAAGGCGCGTCTCTTGTGGCAGCAGGTATGATCTGGTGAAAAGAAACGAAGGTGGAGTCACCTTGGATGTCAGGACGGAGATGGCATCGCTGAATTTCCTGTTGAGGCCGCGCAAGGTGTTGATGAAGAGGGCAGTGTCCGTGACCGGCGCGCCGACGTCGAACAGGGTGTCGGCGAGCGCCTTGGGGCGACCACAGTATTCGGTGATGGACATGTCTCCCTGGTAGAGGCTGTGGAACTTTTGTTGGGTGTAGACGTCGCGCTGAAGACTGTTGTCGAGGAAGAGGCCATAGATGGCCTGCCAATTGACTCTGGCCGTGGGATTGGCACGCATGACCATGTTTCGGAGATCCGGCGTCAAGGTCGTATACAGCCAGGTGACGATGGAGTATCTCCGGGTCATGGTGCATGAGGGCGGCGTCTAGAGTGCCGTCGATATGATCGACAAGGCCGAACTTTTTGAACGTGAGCTCGAAGAACCGGCGCCAGATGGAGAAATTGCCGTCGCCGAACCCCAAGGCGATGGGAATGTGGGAGTGAATATTCACCAGAGAGACGGCGGAGGCAGAGAGAGGTTGTGGTGCATTGGTGTCAGCGAACGGATTGGTGGCGCCCGAGTAAGAGGAGGGAGAAGACGGATTGCTGGACGCTATAGGAGCCGCGGAAGAGTTGGATCGAAGATTAAGCGGATACCATGTAGAGAAGGAATTGAGGGGCAAAATGCACACATATTCATTCATGCTTACAAATACTTATACACGGCAAGAGTGTAGGCCAGATCGTGTGGGCGTGCGTGTGGGCGTGCGTACATGCAGGCGTGCGGAACGTGCGTGCATGGGGAACCGTGCGGTGCAAGCCGAGAAGAATAGCTCCGCTCTAACTGAACGACTACGTCTAAGCAACTAATTACAAACGTTTACATCTACAGTACACAAGCAGTAGCATAAACTAGTTCAGTGCACCAGGCTAAGGCACGGGCCACTCCATGCCTTGTCCGGTGCACCGGCTACCGATACGAGCTTGTGGCGCCAGGACGTCTCGACGGCCAGGCGCCAGGCGGACAGGCCCGTGGTGTTCATGAGCCTCAGAGCCTGGGCAGCCTTGCCGTGTTCTCTCAAGAACAGTTCCTCGAGTTCGTGTCCAGCCACGTCGCCGCGGGCTACCTTCCTCTGGGTGCTCTGTCCGGGCATGGTCGGCGCCAGCCAGGACTCCGTCCGGGAGGACGGAGCGCACGGACGGAGCGCACGCGGTGCCGTGGGTGGCGCAGCGGGACGTGGTGCGGCACCGAGCGATGGGCGCTTCCTGACGTCCAGACCTTGCCGAGGGCGTGCCAATGGTGTGCCTGCGCCTGCGCCCGGCCCTTCTTCGCCGGCCACCAAGTCAACGGGCGCCGTATGGTGGAGAACGGGGCTGGACATGAAGGGCGCCAGGGACAGAGCCGTGGTTAAGATGACGGTGACTGCTAAGGGAGGCAATGGAGTTCGCCGACATCAGGGGCACCACAGCTGAGGCAGGACGTCGCTGACGAAGGAGTTGGAGCGGTTCCTCACGTTCATCACGGAGCACAGTGTTTCGATCGAGCGAAAGGTCAAGGCCCGTCAAGGATGAAAGTGTGGAGACTTTCAGCAGACGATCACACGTCTCTGTTCTGTGGCTCACAGCTGAACTTGTATCGAGTGTTTATCATCTTCGCGTCGCCACATCCAGTATTCTGGTAGTCAGGTTGTGACTGTATCTCAAGCAGTACCATCGTCCACTCTTCTCACATACTGTGATTGTCACACCCTATTTCTGGATGCTCTGTACAACACGTATCAGTCTCTGGATCAGCAGCTGATACGCATATTCACAACAAAATGTATATCAAAAATATACTCCGAAAAGAAGATAGATACCTGAGGCAGAACTTTTAGCGGCACGCGGTGAAGATCTCTATGATCCAACACCGGTGGACTAGCCAAAAGCAAAGCAAGCAGCGGACACTAACGCCCAAATCCACAAGCAGGCTTGAGAAGCAGAACGAAAACCCAGCATGTCGTCACCTACGTGGTCCTCTCCGTATAAAACTATAAATGCAAACGGGTGAGTACATAAAGTAATCAACAAGCTCTAACACTAAGCATAAATATATATATATATATATATATATTTGGTTGTAGCAAGAAAAAGACATAGGGTTACTTTGCAAAAATCCAGTTTTATGAGGGTCCACTACAGAAGGTTTAAACCAGAAAAGATAAAATATTTTCTTATCATATTTTAGTGGGTGGACCTGCGGAAGAATAAATCATTTCTATCAGTTTCTAAATTTTAACTGGAAGGGTCTCCAATACCCGATCCAGACATTTTTCTAAATCACGGATATCTACACCCACACACAAACAAGGATATTATAGAAGACTAATCGTAAGGTGGTCAAACATAGTGTGTCAATACCGTCACAACGGTCATTCCGAAAGGATTTTACTCTGCAGAGCTTGTACAGCGTACCCACAGGCTACGCTCTCTTTGCAGGAGAGAAACGTAACGCTAGTCCCACCTTATCCGAGTATCCCCGTATGTGCACCTCGGGAAGCAAACCAAAAGCTAAAACTCAAGTACTCACTTTCCTTGAATTCTTCGGTACTTCATTTTCCTCCTAGGCTCAGATACGCTGAGCCCATGTACATCTTTTTCCTCGGAGTCGAATCGCTCGGGTACATACATCCCCGAGTGTCCACCCTTGATCCCCCGTGTCCTACTGGTCACCAAGTGGAGCACACGGTAGATGCCAATAAGTTAGGGTAAGTCTTGCCCAATATGTACAGGTTCTGTGGTTGCACGTAATCACTAAGCTGAGCGCTAACGAACCGGTCCTTATATGACAGGGCGAGCGCTATCCACGAGAGGTGGATCCTATTACTCACATAGCGAAACTCTGAACACACAATTATTCTACATTCACCAATGCACAAAGCACAAGCCTCGCCCACGACCAAAATACCCCTTCTTCACCTAGCACCAATTGTTCTATCACCCATCCCATCTTATTTTACACACACCGTCAAACTCATTTTAACTCATTTTGTAAATATGTGGCGTATGTTGTGGCGATGCTCCACATCGCAAGAGAGTTTCTAAGCATTCTAATATTAAGGGAACTTTCTATTCGTTAAAAGTATTTAACAACGGAAATTCTATGGTTAACAAGAGGACGTCGACAAAGGGTAATCTAAAGTAATTAATATTAATGTCCAGTAGCCGACATTAATATCAATATATCAATCAACCAAGTAGGATTTTTAACTAGCACAATGTTTTAAATCAAAATACCAAACACAGCGGTATAATAGGCACTATGGGAGCATTCGCAAAATATAGGTTCAATGTGATAGGGGGGGGGGGGGGTTAAAGCTTGTCTGCAAACTCCTAATCTTCGAAGCTTGAATCCTCAGGCTTCTCTTCAAAACTCTAGTCTTCAACCTCTGACTTGCTGTCCAATTCTTCGTGCTTCTCTTCTCACGTGGTCCTTTTGGCTCCTCTTGAGACTTGACTCTTCCTTACACTCAGCGTTATCTTATGCGATAAAAACCCCTAATAAAACTACTGCAAAAGAAGCCAAGCTCGAGTAGAAACAATAAAATCCAATAAACTTCGAATAAAAACCAATTAAACTCCACGAGGAAAACCTAGTGCAAGTCATGAGTGATGTATTGGCTATTGACTTAGGGCGAGGTTCGGTGAAAGGTTTCCTAGGTTTGATGCAATGGGGGCTGTATATATACCTAAAAGCATGAGTGGAGGTTTTACCTATGTGTACGTGCTATAGGGCGACACTAATACTCTAACGGTAAGCACTCCTATGAGGCAAGTGCTCATGGTATGCTTTGTGTATGACGTGTTGTACACGGTTTCAAGGCACGTGGCCCGGCACAGTCTCATGCATATGCATGGGTATAAGCAGTAACGTGTACATGATTTTTAAACTAAGTTGTAGTGACGACATATAGACATGCACAGTAGCACGCTTAAGAGCGGCTTCACTGTAGAAGTGTGTAGTGTATTGTCATTTATGTGTTGCCTCTTCTATAAGCATGATTTATATCGGCTAACAATCAATCGTTTAATTTTGTACTGTGCAGTGCTTTCTAATGATCAATTACTTGATTGTATTCTTATAGCTACGCTAGTAAGGTTAACTGGTGATATGTGTACTATTGTAATATAATACGGATAAGATGCATACGTGTGCCTTGTAATACTTCATTTAAGTATAAAAATGCATGAACTCTACTGTGATACTAAATTAAGTGCTTTATTTTTGTAACTAACTATTCAGGCTAATCTATAGTACTAGTACATAAATATAGGTGGGATGGAGCGTGTATCTATGCTATTAATCAGAGGTGTGGTGTCTGAAGTGTATCATTATTTGTTGCTCAACTTCTATACACATGACTCTTAATTATTAGCGACCAATTATACTATTAAGGCTATAATGTGTCACACGTACTAGTGTATGCTATTGTAGGATGAGACGCAACAGTGTGCCATGTATTAATTATTTAGTTTCTAATGTACAGCAACCTATCAGTGATTAGCACGTAACTATTTAATTTAATTTACATAGCTAATATTTATATTACGGCTAACAACTGGCTACTGTACTAGAATATGTGGTATTGTGTGGACAGCATGTTAGTGCAGATTGAGGGCGCCTACTAGATATGGCATGAATTTGCTAAAACATTGCCTAGTGGTGAATAATGACTCACTATTTGATTTAATGGTATTTTCTCATATTAGCCATTAACTACTACATCTATTCTTAGCTAGGTTTACTTAATGTCGAGTGATTATGACGGGGAACCATGCAGGTGTTAAGAACAGCACGTCCCTTTATGCGAATACCAACTCGCATAAGGCATGTACTAGGTGCACATGTAATATGTGACATGTCATTATATGCATAGTACTATTTAGCTAATATTATACGTTAACATTTGATTGCTATTCATTGTATGATATATTTATTTAGTTTATAACATGCATGGACCAGCCGTGATTAGAGATTATTTACTAAATTTTCTAGCATGCAGTTGCTTTCTAATGATATCTATTAATTTACGGCTAAGTACATGGGTTAATCTTAATTAGTGCATTGCTAGATGCATCAAGTTGCACGTGTACTAAAATATGTTAATACAAGGTGGAAAGCACCCTAACTATGATCTAAACCTATGTGTAGCATAATGATATGTGAATTACTAATTATAATCAAATGACAAAAGAATAGCGAGCTAAAATAATCCAATAAAGAACTAAAAGCAACTAAATAAATAACTTCAATAAAACTCAATAAAAAGGGAAGATGGCATGACATGATTGTTGTTTAGGGAATGCTCGCTGGATTTCTAATTGGAGGTGGAACGGACCGATTGAATTTGTATTGATTTTGGTTAAACTGTAGGGAATGTGCAGAGTTTTGGCTCTAAGACTGATTTCAACAGATAGCTCACGTCGATACGAACGCGTGAGCGCACGAATCACTAAAAACGGTTTAAAAGATACGGTGTTTTAAAGATATCGGTTAGCTATAGGGACCTATCTGCAATTATTCAAAAGTCAGTGGGGACTCCTCTGTACTGATCTGAAAGTACCTAGGGACTTATTGGTGAATATGAGAAAGTTCAGAGGTTCTGTCGGTTATTTGGCAAGGATTTATATTGAATTTGATAATAGATTAGGGGCTAAGTATAAAATTCCTAGACCAAAATATGATCTGATAGGATAGTAGGGTCTTAGATGCAAAAAGTATATTTAATTTTTATTTTGGCAGAATTATTCTTCAAAGGAAAATGTTACGGAAACATATTTCTGTGTGCGAACCAGTGTGTGTACCTAGCATTTGTCTACTGAGACTGACAGGTGGGCCGTGTGTGCACATATCATTTTAAAGTGGGCCGGCTGATCTGGAGTGCTGTGGACCGTTGAATCTTCGATCGACGGTTTAGATTTAAAAACACTTCAACGGTTACGTGGAACCGATCTGAATCGTTAGATCGTAGATGAAGGGATCTGATTTAAGTAAAGTGAAGTTATGTTGGATTTAATCTCGACTGTTGATAGCGAACCGGACGGCTAAGATTAAAATAGACCATAAGGGTGTCATCTTTTAATCTTGCTCGTTCACGGGAAATCGAACGGTGCAGATCGGTTCTGGCGGCGCGGGCAGCGGCCGGAAGCAAAACACGGCGGCGCCATTGCTGGCGTTCGTCGGCGAAGGCGTCCTCGCGCTGTCGTGGACCGTTCTCGACAGGACTTGGACCAGGAGTGAGAGGAGCTTTCGCCGCACTCACCTAGGGGGTTCTCGGGGCTCGAGAGGTCGTGGTTCAGGCTGGCGACGGAGGAGGCGGCTCACGGGTGACGGTGCTCAGTACATAAGGTTGTAGCACGGCGGAGCTCGGACTGGAGCAGTCAGGGAAGCAGCAGAGCGGTACCCTGAGTCTGTTGGCGCGCTCGAACTGGTCGGAGAGGCACCCTAGTGTGCTGTCGACGGAGAGCACTCGACCTGCAGAGGCGGCGCTCGGCGTCAGAGCAAGGCGACGGCGAGGGAATCCAACAGAGAGGGAATTGAAGGATGAAGTCACAGTGGAGCTCCACAAGCGCCAAGGAGGTCGAGGGAAGCTTCGGATGCTAGGAATTTCAGTGGCGTCCGGTGCAGCAGGGAAAAAGGGGAACTTCGATTTTGTGGTGAATGGTCCTCGGCTCGGCTCAGAGGGGGAAGAGAAAGGAGAGGAGCGCGACCGGGACTTCAATGCCGGTCAGGCGATGGGGCGGCAGTGCCGACTTTGTGGCGACTGAGTGCGATGAGTGTGGGGCACGCGGCGGCGGCGTCCATGCTTGCGCGGCGCGTGGCGAGGCACGTGGCAGCGGCGAGGAGTGCATGCGCGACGTGTGGCCAGGCGCGTGGTGCAGTCGACGGCGTCCGGCGGAGAACGCCGGCCGCGACGCCCGTCTGCCCAAAACCGCGTGCGAAGCAGTGGGCGTGACGGTAATCTGTGGAATGGCACGACAACGACGTGACGGTGGACGCGACGGCATCCGACGGCGGCTGTTGGGCACGGCGTGGCCGGAGGCGAGCCGTACAGGTGGGGCGCGTAATCTTCCGGTGGGGTGCGGAGGTAGGAGATGGCGCGCGGGCTGGCTTGTGCTGCGGCTGGAGAGTGGGTGGTGGCCCACACGGGAGAGGAGTTGGGCCGGCTAGGGAGAGGAGGAGGAGTTGGGCCGGCCAAGGAGAGGAGGAGGAGAAAGGAAGGACGGCCCGCAATCCAAGATTTGGATTTTGGAATTTTGGTCTAATTTGGTTTGAATTCAAAAGTGTTTGAAAGGATTTTGGATATCAAGGAATTGAATGGGATGGATTTAGGATTCAAAAGAATTTGTCGGATTTAGGATTCAAATGAAATACGAGAAAACATACGGCAAAAGAAATAAAGTAAAAAGTCAATCACTTCTCAAACTTCCAATTTTAAATTTTATGAAAAATTTCAGTTTTGATTGTTTTAATTAAGTGCCATTTTTTATCCTTTGAATTAGGAAAGAAAATAAGAGATGAAAAGGAGAAGGAAAAATGTTAAGGTGATTGTTAGAAAAAAAATTTGAATTTCGAATTTTTTTTTAACCAGGAATTTGGGATGTCACAGTGATACTGATGGAATGAGCACATAAAAAAGGGAGGCTAACATGCATGCGTCGACCATAACAACAACGAGATTAACAAAACTATCACTACAAAATTAAGTTATACTCACAAAACTGTAAATTTAAGGAATTGTATCATCAATAAAATTACAGATTTACTTCCTCCGATTTTAAAATATTAACTTCTTTCATCAGATTTGAGTATTCATCTTATTAAAAAAATTTGTTCAAACGTGTCAAATTTTATTATTATTTGCTTTATTATTGATATTTAAATCATGACTACTAATTTTACCCATTCAAACAAATTTTTTGAATAAGATAATAGTCAAATTTGATGTTAGAAGTTAACAGTGTTAATAATTTAAAACTAGAGAGAGTAATATGCACGAATACTATGAAACTAATGATTTACAGCTCTTTGGCAGAGCTCTCAGCTCCTGATTCTCAGTCAGAATCAGAGAAGCTCTGTCAAACGCTGTTTTTTTTTTAAGAAGTGATTTTTGTTTGATTTTGTGAATTGATTCTCTGAAATGAACTAAGGGGCTGAGAGCTGGAAAAAAGTAGCTTCTCCTGATTCTGTGAAGTGATTCTCTGTCCTGACTCTAAAAGTTTATCTTAGAGAATAAAACGAATCACTTCACATAAGAATAAAAAAAATGCAAAGAATCAGAAGCTGATAGCTCTGCCAAATAGGGCATAGTTTTACGAAATTTACTCATGAAACAACTTGCGCCTCTGCGAGACCGGTGACGTCAACTACTAGTACTACTTTAACTCAACCTGACCTGTAGTATATTTATAGTATATACCCCGTTTAGTCCTCTGTTTACTGGAGTACTCACTCCGGATGTCTTTTTTTTTGACGCAACAAAGAAACAGCCGGAGGGAGTGCAAAGCAGCAGCACCCGGAGTTCTGACTTCTCAGAGCTTGGCGTGGTCTTGGCACTCCTGGCTACGGACGCGCAACTCCGGGACGCCGAAGACGACATGGCAGTCGGAGTATGCCACCGCGTGCAGCTTGATGAACCTGAGCACTGCGACCTTCCCGGGGATCCTCGCGTCGGCGTCGAGCGGCACCGCGCCGGCCTCCAGGTCCTGGATCAGCTTCGCCATCATCTCCACCGAGAAGCTGTCGGACGTCACCGTCATCTCCATCTGCATGGTGCCGTCGCCGCGGCTCGGGAGGCAGCCGGGCTCCACCTCTGCGTCGCCGATGAGCGCGCCACGGTACAGGAGCCGCGCGTGGCCAGACTCGAAGGAGAAGGAGGCCGGGTTCGGGTTGTGCACGGCCACGGTCAGCAGCAGCGTCATGTTGAACTGCAGCGGCGGCGTCAGGTTCGGCGAGAAGCCGACGACGCGCGTGGAGACGAGGCGCGTCGTCGGGTCGCGCACGCGGAACACCGTCAGGAACAGGACCGCGAGGGTGGCGGCGACGAGCAGCAGGACGCCCGCGGTGACCGCGACGCAGATGACGCAGCGGCGGCGCCGACGCCTGCGCCGCTCGTGGTCGACGTGCAGGCAGGCGGCGGCCGCGGTGGCCTTGTCGCTGGACGACGACGGCGCGACGTGGGTCGGGAGAACGGCGGCGGTTGTCGTGTCCATTTTGAATGATGGGAGGCGTGGCTTGAACGCCGGAATCAGTAGCGAACTTGAGAGGAGATGCCATTGGAATCGAGGCCGGGAAAGAGTTTTAACGTGGAAGCTGGATGATTTGCGGTGCACGCACGCGAGTATTTTAGTGCCACTGTGCCCGCCGGTTTGGATCGTGTTGGATCAAACCACCCGGCCATTCGCGCTGGCCCAAGTCATTGTCAACTCGATGTCTTGTCATGCCGTGGCGTCTAATCTGACTTCGATTCTTAATTTGATTATTTAGTCTTGCTGTAGGACTGCTCTTCGTGCTGTTTACTTTGATCAAACCCAGAAGTAAATAAAGTTGATTCGACACGGGCTCTAGCGCAACGGTTGAGGCAGAGGCGTGGCAGTGCTGACGAGAATCATCGGTGACGGAACTTGACCATCGGCATGCCACGTTGATCCGCCAGGAGCTCGGTGCGTCGACCAGAAGCGTAACAAGAACTACAACATGATCACGCGGTAACCAACGTGGCCGGCGCCGGCGACGTGGTGGCTCTGTTCGTGAAGGGCAACAATCGGGTCGAGTGGACGCCGCGCTACGGCGGAGCTAGAGGGCCAGATTTGGGTGACCGAGGTCGCGACCTCACCGGCGATCGAGTCGCTCACGTTCCGCTTCATGACCGGCGACCACCGCAAGGCTACGTCGTAGCACGTCGCACCGCGAGGCTGGTAGTTCGGAAAGACGTATCAGGCCACTAAAAGAACTTCTAGAGAAGCTGTATGTGGTGCTGTGCCTCGTCCCATGCGTAATCTGCATGTGTGATCTCGTGCATGAACGTGATGGACTGATGGATTTAATGTGCCTGGTGTCGTAGTTAAACAGTGGAGTATCAAACATATGCATAATCAAGCAAACATGCCTGCAAGTGGAGAGAACCAATCCGCATATGAATAACAAATCAAGTTACAATTAATAATGCATGTGGCTCAAATTTCTAATTAAGTCGTCTCAATTCGGAGCTGCATGTAGCTAACAAGCTGTAGATGGTTAGTAAGGGCTGTTTGTTTCAAATTATAATCCACCTAAATTATATAATCTAGACTTATATAATTTGATTGGAAAACAAACGGGTAGATTATTCATCTAGATTATATAATCTGAGACCTCATATTACGATAATCTAATAATCCATCTCAAAGAAGATGCATAAGAGTTTGTTAGTTTGAAGATTAGGTTGTTTAGAATTTGTTAGTTTGAAGATTAGGTTGTTTAGAATTTGTTAGTTTAAAGATTAGGTTGTTTAAGGTTTATTTTAGTTGATTGAGGGTTTATTCTAGGCTATAAAATATGTACGAGATCCATTCATGATAAGCATCGAAGAAGTTAACCTTTTCAAAGGGAAATGATTACCTTTAGTTAGCCGTGGCTAGAAACGTATCCCAACCCAGTGGTTCCTTTTTCACAACAATTGGAATTCAGACACCAACACCGGCGCATCGCTTCAATGGCTGGCTCCGTAGATCCTGTGGTCACCACCACAATGTCTTCAAAGCTTGATCTCCTCCTTGCCATGATGCAGAACTTCTGTCAGAGCATAGATGACTGTGACACCCACATCATGATGGTGGAGAGGGCACTGTCACAGCCAACCTTATCATCATCGGTCGATGTGGAGAAGCCGGCATCAAAATGGGAAGGTAGATATCAGCGAGGCGATGGAGTCCGCTCCACTAATCAGCACCACCAATGCCGTTCCAGCCGTCTCTCCAACCATTAGACCTGATCAGTTCAGATTGATCCCTGATCTCTTCATCACATCATCAGCTCCATCGATCACAGGGAATCATGGACTTGCTGCTCCTCCAAGCCACCATGTCTCCACTGCCCCTGCTGGCGTTGCTCCTCCAGGCTGACAGCTCCGAGCTGGCTCTGCTTCCTACGGCTAGATCCGTTGGCAACTGTCAACACGCCGCTGCCACCATGGCAGGAAGCGTTCCAACCCACGCCATCGCATCCAGACGTCACCGCCATCAGCGCCGCATCTTTCTCCTCTAGCTGCAGCAAAGGAAGCAAAGATATGGGGGAGTATGGCTACTTCAGTTCTCATACATCGACTTCCGCAAGTACAGTGCCACCGGCAGGGCCCAAACGATGCACACCAGCATAGTCTTAAGACGTGTACCGAGGCGGCAGCCGCACTATCGACACCATCACCGATACCGTGAACGTCGCCAGCAGCACTAGTGGCATCTTCATCCTCGAGGGCGTCGTCTTTTCCGTTTGTAGGTCATGCAATTGCATCGTGATGGCTACCAGTCGCAGCGTGCAACAACAACAACACCGGCAAGGGGAGAAGCTGCGCCGACCTAATCTCATGCAAAAGCTACAACCTACACCTGCACTAACATAAATTGCTACAGCTCATGTTCGAGTTATTTGTTGGGAAGGAGAGAAATGTTACGGGCTACAAGTCCAAAAGGAGAAGACGCAAGGCAAGGAGGCGCACAGGAGATGGATAAGAGTTTGTTGATTAGGTTGTTTAGGGTTTGTTTTAGTCGGTTTAAAGTTTGTTTTAGCTATAGCCCTGCTGTCTATATAAAGCAGGTAAGAGATCCATTCATGGTAAGCAACGCAGAAGTTAAAGAGGGAAGATTACCTTTAGTTGTAGCTGTGGTTGAGAACGTGTTCCATCTCGGTGGTTCCTCTACCACAACACTTGTATTATTCAAAAAATCAATTTAAATGATAAAAATTATATGTTGTGATTTAAATAAATTTAATAAAAAAAGGAAATTATAATAAAATATATGATATTATTAAACTTTTTTTAATAAGATGAATAATCAAAGATAATATTAGGAGTCAGAAAAAAAAATGTAGGAATGGAAAAAATTCTCACATTCTAAACAGGGCTTTATGAACGAAGATAGTATTTGTTTATACGTAATCAAACGTTATGCAATAGCCTAGGCCATGAGTTCAATTCCTCCTTACCACCCCTATTTTTACATAATTTAACACTAAATGTAGGGCCGTCGTGAGAGGATTTTACACTAACAAGTGTTTCTGATTTGAAGGAAGCCCGTGCTTACATGAACTGCTTGTGTGTTTTGATACTCCATACAACCAGGCTGCCTATGGTATTATTGATAAATTAGCTAGGCAAGTACTCAATCCTCTGTTGGAAATACTATTATGTGCCAGCATTGGTTCAGAGGCTAGATCCCTACCTCAAAAGGTGACGTTAGAGGAAAAGCTTAGGTAATTACTAGTACAAATATAAAAAAATCTGAACAGATAGCTAGCTTCGTTAATTACAAATTAAAAAAAATCCGAAAATGTCATTGCACTGTTGGACAGTTTTTCACCTCGGCAGAGTCTACAACTATGCATTGAAATTCTGTAATGAACACGTAAAGATAAGAACATTAATCCAATCACAATTCACACCAACAAATAGAAAATATCGATGAATTATTTGAGCTAGGATGTTTATAAGGATCGATGATCGACTTTGGTCGTACAGATCGAATAACAGACTATACTCATGAACCGGTATGCCATGCATCCATCAAGAAGCATCAGCTGCAGCTAACTACCATCCCGACGACGTAGGCCTGGCTTCCATCTCCGACAACAGATTGCCCGCTGTAATTGGCTTCGCTCCAGGCGTAACCTCCTTAACGAACTCAATCGAATTGCCGGGGATTCACGCGGATTGCTGCTGTATGGGCCGTTAGATCCTGCAATATTGTCAACGTGGTGCTCATCTAAGCACGGCACACGGATCGATGGCCCACCGTTGCATGCATGGGATCGGATTCGGAACGCCTTGGATACAAACGTACGGAGGGACCACGAGTCGTCTTCTCCTCCTCATTCTCGATCAGCCCCAGCACGCATAGCTCCATCTCGCCACCGTCTCCATCGATCTGCCGTAGCACGCCACGGATAGCTCCAACTCGCCGCCATCTCCATCGATCTTCCTCAGCACCGTGAGCTCCAACTCGCCGCCGACAAGGCCGATCGAGATGGCAGCAATGGACGACTCGTTTTCCTTCTGCCCTAGCAACGCCCTGCTCATCAACCACTACCTCCGCAAAAAGATCGATGGCGCCGACGTCTTCAGCAACCTCGCCAACGCCGCCTATTTCCATGACGAGGACGTCTGCTCCGCGCCGCCCGACGTGCTGGTTCGCGCTCACATCATGCCTGCGCGCGTGCCCAGCAGAGAAGCCGGTGACGGGCGTCAGTTTTACTTTTTTACCAAGGCGCGCTTCATCGGCAACAAACTGAATAACAGATCGCGAATCATCAAGAACACCGGGGACAAGGAAACCTGGCACGCCGAGGGTAGCGCGAAGCCAGTGGATGGTACCGCCGATGGCTACATGACGAAGCTCTCATACCACGTCAAGACAGGGCCAAAGACCGTTGAGAAGCCAGGATGGATCATGACAGAATACAGTTTCAAGGATACCAAAGAAGGTGACCTAGTTTTATGCAAGGTGTACAAATCACCCCGGGGACCTGGGCGCTCCAAAGCACCATCGTCGCCACCAGCCATGTCGGATCGCAAAAGGAAGGCGGCGGACGACCTCGAGGAGGCCACACCAAGCACGCGACCACGTCAGAACAACGAGAACCATCAGCACGCGGCGGTGCCGGAGTTTAAAGCGGAGAGAAGCCAGACGCAGGCCATGCCGGCGAGCTTGGACAGCAACAGCGCGCTTGAGGATATTGACTGGAGCTGGTTTATGCCGGAGTCGGAAGCGGAGAGAAGCCAGCCGCATCTGGCCAAGCCGGCTAGCTCGGGCAGCAACGTCACACTTGAGGATATTCAGTTGTATGCCAAGTTGCTGTTGGCAGATTAGTAGGACGACGGCGAGACAACGATCAGTCATACTACATGCGATTGAAGGAGAGAGGCGTCGCTCTTGACACCCATTGCATCTGGTCACGAACTCACGATATGGAGTGGAGGAGATCATCCTCTGCACTGTGATGTTGGCTAGCTCATTTTCTTGTTGCTTATTCAGATTGTTAATTTCTGAGAATTAGATGTAGATGATGTAGCTTGTAACAGTTCTGTCGATGGTTAATTACTGGGAATTGTTTGCCTGGAGTTTGTCTTCTGTGAGATCAATGTTCCCTTCTGGAATTGCTTCGATAATTTTTTTTTTTTTTGTCTACCTGGTACTTACTTTTGGTGCGAATTACTTTTTGGCGCTAAACTTGGCGGTGGCGTGGAGGTCTTCTTGGCTTCTATTGCCTGTATGAAGGGTCCTTCCTAGGAAAGAAAACACACCATATCGTATAGATGTTGATTCAGTGAGTTCGGAATATAAGCACCATTATGTTATAATACCATTAGCATCCATCTCCAATAAAAACGAATAGCTTGCAATCTGGCTGCCTGTGGGGCCTCCATTTTCTTTGGATATTGGGCATATTTCTTACATTTGCTTATATTAATACTTCTGAGCTCCTTAAGATTAGTCCAAATTATGTCTTTGCATTTTCTGTATAACTAGGTCTGGTTTATAAGAAGTTTAGTATCATTCACTCATTGATGCCAAAACACACTTATTGTCAGGTGGTCGAACCTGATGGACTGCAATAATCAGTGACGGAGTACTGCACATGTGCATGTTATTTACAGGCCGGACTTTCAGGAAATTGATCCTTCAAGAAGGCGAGAAATTCATTCTTGTGTGTTTCGATACTCCATACAACCAGGCTGCCTAATTATTCTTGATGCACTAGGCCAGTACTAACAATCTTCTTTTGAAAGTAATATTATGTGCCAGCATTGTAGTAGACTGGAAAAAGATATATCAATAATCTTTTATCTTCTTGTAGGAAATCTGGTTGTTAGGATAGTTTTCCTTCCATTTAAAGAGAATTCTTATGCTACCTTTGCCCGTCTGGCATGTTCATTCTTAGTTCATTTGAACGTTAATGCTGGCTGTGTTGTCCTCTACCTGTATGTCTTATGCTTTTTTCTAACAGATTTCCGAGGTAGGGACTATTCATCTGACTGATTTCCAAGGTATTCATAGTATAACATGTTCAGCTTCATATTATTTCTGTATTATGAGCCTGGTTATGGACTTCTATATTCCTTCCATGGCGGAACAAATACAAATTTTAGTGTTTACAGTTGTATGAAACTTTGCGTAACACAAACTGAGATGACAGTGAAGACAATGAAATGCTACATGGGTCGACTACAGAACTGACGGGGAATTTAATTTGTATTTTATTAACAATCGAGAAACCGTAACAAATATATATGAAAAAAAAGATAAAGAAAGGGGATGATTAGTCTGTTTTAATTTGTTCAAATGGATTATTAAATAGCTACCTGGATAGGTGTCTAGATATCGTGGCTATTCTTGATGATTTTTCTATCAAATATATATCAAAGAGGAAAATTGGAGAGCCAATGACTTAGCTCAACAGGCATTTGGTTATCAAATTAGCAGAGGAACTTTATTTGTATTAGAAAAATCAATGTCTAGTTGTGCTATGCTGCATGGTATTGAGTACCCGAGGGGCAATTCAAGAGGAACCAATTTCTCTAATTTAGCCGATGAGCTTGTAATAGATTCGGCTGCCGGTAACAATGAGAAAATTATTAAGCTAGTTGACTGGAGGGTTCCTTTAGTTAATTACTTAAAACTCTAAGCAGTCAACCCCTAGGAAAATTAGACGACAAGCATTTAAATATGTACTTATGGATAATGAACTATATCTCCGAACCATAGATGGTGTGCTTCTTAGATGTCTCGGTTCGGATGAAGCATAGGTTGTCATCATGGGTGAGGTTCATGAAGGCATTTGTGTAACACATCAGTCAGCACACAAAATGAAATGGATGTTCAAAAGGCCTGGCTTCTACTGGCCGACAATGTTAGAAGATTGCTTCAGATACTACATAGGGTGCGAAGTGTGTCAAAGATTTGGTGATATACAATGGGTACCTGCGTCTTCTAAAATCGGCCGTTTTCTAAATCCCAAGGTGAGCCGCGGCCCACCCGACCACCCACCTGCCTCCGCCACTAAATTGACTTCTAAGCTATTGAAAGTTTCAAAGTTTCTTTATTTGCCATCGGATTTGAATTTCGTTCCTTACATGCCACTAGTATAAATTAACTTAGCTGCTATTCAACTGAATTGAAAAAGAACAAATTTAATATTTTTTTAGATTATTTGTTTTACACTTAAATATACAAGCGACTACGTCAGATTTATACCATTATAATCACCAGTCCCGATACACCTGCAATCGGTACGTACAGTCTAAGAAAAAATATTAACTTAAAAAAATAATATATTAATATTAAAATTTGATGTTTCTCGTTCTTCACCATAAATTAGCGGTTGAATGGAACGGCGGGAAATGATTCACCAGACGGCCCGAAATAAATTTATTTTGGTTTTCAACAACATTTTTTATTTCATATATTTGTTCTAAGTAATTATAATTTGTTAACAATGGTCTTGTGGGTATAAGATCTGAGAGATCCAGAAGTGCTGGTCTGTTAGATTTGTAAATAATATTATGTCATATTTGTAAAAAAAAAAAGAACACCTCTGAGTGCATTTTTTGTATGCACATAGTCTAATCTATCTCTGTTATAGATGTTTTACAAGTGTATTTAAAAAAGAAAACATATGCTTTTTAAGAGTAGATATAGAGATGAATATATATTACAAGGTAAGTACACGATCTAATAATTAACTACTCCCCGTTTCCAAATTATTGACACCATTGACTTTAGACATCAACTTTGACTATTCGTCTTATTCAAAAAATTAATTCAAATATGTAAAATTATAGTTCATAGTACTAACTACTTTGATAATAAAGCAAATTATAACAAAAATATATAATATTTATCAAACTTTTTTAATAAGACGAATGGTCAAAGTTGATGTCTAAAGTCAACGGTGTCAATAATTTAGAAACGGAGGGATTATATAAAATGAATAATGGCATGGAAGGGATGAAATTCAAAATCGATGGCAGATAAGAAATTATCTTTCAATGGTCAATAAGGAGTTTTCTCACGAATTTAGAAGTAATTTTAAAACTAATTGACATGAACCCACAAAGAATTTCCTTCAATTTATAAAACAATGTAATTGTATATACAAACAAAGCATTTTTCTGTTAATAAAGATACTAAATGATGAAATTTTAGTACATAACAAATATTAGACAACACTGATAAATAGTATTCTATCCGTCCCAAAATAAGCAATGTTTTTGTCTTTTTAAAATCAATGTTTGACCATTCATCTTATTAAAAAATTTACGAAAATATAAAAATAAACAAGTCAAGCTTAAAATATTTTTAATAACAAATCATTTCATAGTAAAATAATTAACTTTTTATAAAAATTTTGAGTAAGACAAATAGTCGAAGAAGATGTATGAAAATCTAAAAAGACACTTATTTTGAAACAGAGTGAGTATGATATTTTGGTGAAATTTCGACGAAACTTTTTACCGGTCCGAGCTACTCGACGTGGAAGGAAGTTCTGATGTTGTATAAATTAATACGTCGATGGAGAACAAGAATCGATCACAGATTCTCGGGCCCTTTTGCATTAGAGCGTGGGGTTTTATTTCGTGCAAGCCATTGAGTTGTGGTTTTCCCTCCCTCGTCGTCCTGCTGCGTTTAAATATCAAACACCACCGCCTTCATTTTCGCCTTCATATAACATCCGATCTCTCTTTGTCCGATACCCTCAATCCAATCGATTGAGGCCTCCGTTTCGCTGCGTGCCATGGCGATCTCTCACGGCTGTGTCCTTACACCGCCACATGTAGCATCCGCCGAGAGTTCCCGCGCCGGAAGAGTACCAAGCGCTCCGTCGACAAGAAGCCCTCTGCGTCGCCTCCAGTGCGTACCTGCGACGAGGTCTTGAAGCCTTGCCCTCGTTCTCTTAAGGAGAACCCGTCGTCAAGGAAGACCTCCATGGTTCCATTAGACTCCGCCGGCACCATCAACCCGCCGCCACCGAAGCGGCCTCGTCATGATGCTTCGCGGCATGCTTCTCACGCAGTAACTCCTCTTCCACCTGTCGCCTCTTCTGTTCCGGCACCGCCACCTCGTTCCGGCTCCTCGTTGTTGGACGTAACAACCCTGCTGCTCCGTCTTTACTCCTTCGGCAGTTCTCAAAGCGACGAGACGGCCCGACGGGACTCTATTGTAGCAGCGCAAGCGACGACGTGTGACAGGCGACGTGCGCAGTGTGGCAGTGGACGCCGAAGTCAAAAGGTATACAATGCTGTATAGTAGAGTAGTTGGTAGTTGTAGAAAGTTATTTGCTGCACTTGCAGCAGCGTGTGTATAAAAACCCGGAGGCTTTCCTCTGATAGGTAGAAGTAGACAGGCATTTCACTCAGTCAGTTCGCGTGTGTTTGTCTCTGCTTTTTCGTTGCGCACTATTCATCTTCACACTTCAAGGGTCGAGAGTGAGTTCCAGGGGTCGGCTATGTGTGTGCTGTAAGTGCAAGATCGTTGAGGGGCCGACAAGTGGTATCAGAGCAAGGTTGAGCACCAGCAGCGATGGCAGGCACGTCGGAGACTTCTCCAGTGGTTTCACCGGTGAGGACGCCTGAGCGCTCTTCTGAGCGCCGTGGCCGCGAGGAGCGGCGCGGCAGAAGAGACCGCTCCGGGTTGCGCACGGTAGTCGTACACAAGACTATGAAGAATTCGGCGATGCCACCATCTACCCTACGCTTACACGCACGAACTACTCCGACTGGGTGGTGTTGATGAAGGTGATGCTCCAGGCGCGTGACTTGTAGGTCGCCGTTGAGTCCGGGACCGACGACGACACGGAGGATAAGCTGGCTCTGGAGGTGATTCTCCACGCGGTAACGCCAGATCTCATCTCCACTTTGGGGAGAGCGAAGACAGCGGCGGAGGCGTGGAAGAAACTCGCATCGATGCGCGTAGGCTCAGACCGAGCGAAGAAGGCGAAGGCGCAGCTGCTCCGGAAGGAGTACGAGAACATCACGTTCCGTGATGGCGAGTCCGTGAAGGATTTCGCACTGCGACTCACCTCGCTGGTGGCGGAGCTAGCGGCACTCGGTGACGAGATCGCTGAGCAACAGGTTATCAAGAAGTACCTGCGGGTTGTGCCGGCGAAGTACGAGCAGATTGCTCTCTCGATTGAGACTCTGCTCGACTTCTCGGAGCTCATGCTGGAGGACGTGACTAGGAGGTTGAAGGAGGTCAAAGACCGCGCCACGGCAGCAACACCGGCAAGTACCAGCTACAGGCTGCTGCTGACGGAGGAAGAATGGAGGGCGCGCTGCAGAGAGCAGGCGGGCAGCCCGTCCACCTCCGGTCGGAGCGGGCGTGGTAGAGGCAAGCCAAGGAGTGGCAAACCCTCCCTATGCGCCGACGACGAGTGGCACAACTGTGGCAAGAAGGGGCACTAGGCACGTGATTGCCGTGCGCCTAAGCGCCGTGACCGCGGGAGTCAGGGGCGCGCCCGCTAGGTCTGAGAGCGGAAGGAGAAGGCCCATCTGGCAGAAGAGGGCGAGCAAGATTCGCCTTTGCTGCTATTGTAGCTTTGTGCTCTCGGGGACGTCCTAGAGGACGGAGAGCATCGGAAACTTGAACTGGATGAGGTCTGGGCTCATGTTCACCTGGGAAGGAAGGAAGACGCCGTCGAGGACGTCTGGTACCTAGATTCAGGGGCCAGCAGCCATATGACAGGCAACAAAGCGGTCTTCACAGAGCTTGACTCTGCCATCTTGGGGTCGGTCAAGTTCGAGGACGGGTCGGTGGTGAAGATTGAGGGACAAGACACGGTGGTGTTCAAGAGCCGGAATGGCGAGCACCGCGCGTTAACCGGAGTCTACTTCATCCCACGTCTGAAGACCAACATTGTGAGCCTCAGGCAGCTGGACGAGCGAGGGTGCCAGGTATTGCTCGAAGACGGGGTCCTCCGCGTCAGAGACCGAGAGCGGCGGCTGCTGCTGAAGGTGAACCGCGGGAGGAACCGTCTCTACACCACCAAGCTCCAGGTGACACAGTCGGTGTGCCTGGCGGCGAGGCTTGGTGACGATGCGTGGCTGTGGCATGGGCGATTTAGCCACATCAGCTTCAATGCGTTGGCAAGGCTAGGTCGGCACGATATGGTGCAAGGCCTTCCCACGATCGAGCATGCCGGGGAGCTGTGCGACAGTTGCCTCGCCGGAAAGCAGCGGAGACAGTCGTTTCCATGCAAGGCGACGTACCGTGCCGAGGGTCTTCTGGACCTCGTGCACGGCGACATGTGTGGACCAATCATCCCGCCGATGCATGGGGGTCGACGCTACTTCCTTCTACTGGTGGATGACCGCAGTCGGTACATGTGGTTACGACTGTTCACCACCAAAGATAAGTCTTCCAGAGCCATCGTAGAGTTCCAGACGCGAGTTGAGACCGAGACGGGTCGGAAACTGCGCGTGCTGAGGACCGACCGAGGTGGAGAGTTCACCTCGGTGGAGTTTGGTCGGTACTGCGCCGAGAAGGGCGTGGAGCGGCACCTCACGGCACCATACTCACCGCAGTAGAATGGTGTCGTGGAGAGGCGGAACCAGACCATTGTCGGCATGGCCAGGAGCATGTTGAAGGCCAAGGATATGCCGGCGGCGTTCTGGGGTGAGGCGGTGAGCACGGCGGTGTTCATGCTCAACCGCTCGCCGACCAAAGCCGTAGCTGAGAAAACCCCCTTCAAGGCTTGGCACGAGACGAAGCCAGACGTGTCCTTCCTCAGGACATTCGGCTGCGTGGCGCACGTGAAGACGGTGAAGCCACACCTCGGCAAGCTGGAGGATAGGAGCACTAAAATGGTATTCCTTGGCTATGAAGCTGGGAGTAAGGCGTATCGCCTATATGACCCTGTCGGGAAGAGGGTGCATACCTCTCGAGATGTTGTCTTCGACGAGGCGGCAAACTGGAACTGGTCAGGGACCAGTGCCGATGAAAGAGAGGAAGGCTCACGGAGCTCCTTCTCCTTCGAGTACTCCTCGGAGATAGAGGAGGGGGCTCAGCTTCAGGGGGAGTTAAGCGCGGCGATGCCAAAGATCGGCACGAACCGAGGTCGGCAGAGCCAGAGGGCTCAGACGGTCGGGGTCGGCGCGATTCTGGATCAGCCGCACCGCGCGAATCAGACTGGCGTAGGAAGCGACCGGTGGGTCGGCGCCACCAAGGGTCGAGGTCATCGAGTCGGGAGGACTCTGACTCCGACGGTCGACGCGACTCAGCTACGACTAAGGGTCGGCGTGATGCCGGGACTGGAGGTCGGTGGAGCCCGGGATCAACAAGTCAGGACTCGGATCCGTCTGGGCAGAGCGGCTCCAGGTCCACAGGTCGACGCGGCCAGAGGTTGGGTGATCGGCGGGTGGCAGTCGGTGCAGTCAAAGGTCGGGCGGTCGGCTCCAACGTGACTCGAGGCCAAAGGGCCAAGGTCAGCGTGGAGGGTCAGGGTCTGAGGGTCGGCAGAGCGACTCAGACGCTGCGAGTACAGAAAGCTCAGGGTCTTCCTGGTCGGGGAGATCGACAGTGAGACCAAGGTTCGTGTCGCCACCTCTCGACCGCTCTCCTGACCTTGATGCGGCGCAGGACGAAGGGCCGCTGAGGTATCGGTCGATCAATGATTTGATCACCGACCCTCAACACCTGAGGACAGAGACCTACGTGGACCGCAGCGCGCAGCAACTGCTGACAGTGACTGCCGAGGAACCAAGCACGTTCACAGATGCCGAACGCGACCCATGCTGTCAGAATGCCATGGCAGAGGACATGCGTTCAATTGAAGAGAACCGCACTTGGGAGCTAGTGGATCCACCGACCCGTTGTCGACCGATCGGGCTCAAGTGGGTCTTCAAGGTAAAACGTGATGCCAATGGAAAGCTGGTGAAGCACAAGGCGAGGCTGGTTGGCAAGGGGTATGTGCAGCGAGAAGGAGTGGACTTCGACGAGGTGTTCACACCAGTTGCGCTGATGTAGTCGGTCCGACTCATGCTGGCGTTGGTGGCGGAGAAAGGCTGATTGGTCCATCACATGGACGTAAAGTCAGCATTTCTCAACGGAGAGCTAGCCGAGGAGGTGTTCGTAGAAAAACCACCGAGCTTCGTTGAGAAGGGTGAAGAGCACAAGGTGCTTCAGCTGCGGAAGGCGCTGTACGGGCTCCGACAGGCTCCGCGAGCGTGGAACACCAAGCTGGACGCAAGCTTAAATAAGCTTGCCTTCAGCAGGTGTGTAAATGAGCATGCGCTCTACACACGACGCTCCAAGGGGAGCACGCTGATCGTCGAAGTCTACGTCAACGATCTTATCATCACCGGCGCCAAGAAGGAGGACATCGAGACGTTCAAGCAGCAGATGACGTCTCTGTTCAGAATGAGCGACCTGGAGTTGCTATCTTACTACTTAGGCATCAAAGTGATGCAACAGGGAGGAGTCATCAAGCTCTCCCGGCCCGCCTACGCGGCGAAGCTCCTGGAGAGGGCAGGTCTCTCGTAGTGCAAGGCAGCACAGACGTCGATGGAGTATCGGCTGAAACTGTCAACGAGCAGCACAGTGCCGACAGTTGATGCGTTCTGGTACCGAAGCATCGTCGGTGGGCTGCGCTACCTGGTGAACACACGGCCGGACATTGCGTTCGCCGTGGGGTTCGTGAGCCGTTTCATGTAAGATCCGAGGGAGGATCACCTCGCCGCTGTCAAGAGGATCCTACGCTACGTCGCAGGGACGCAAGGCCATGGAGTCCAGTACCACAAGACCGGCAGAGGTTCACTAAAGCTGATCGGGTTCAGCGACAGTGACATGAGTGGCGACATCGATGATCGGAAGAGCAACCGGTGTCGTGTTCTATCTGGGGCACAACCCCATCAGTTGGCAGCCCCAGAAGCAGCGAGTGGTGGCTCTCTCGACGTACGAGGCGGAGTACATCGCTGCGGCGACAGCTGCATGTCAGGGTGTGTAGCTCCATCGGCTGCTGTGCGAGCTCTCAGGAGAGGAGCTGCAAGCACCGACCCTGATGGTGGACGACAAGTCAGCCATCGCCCTATGCAAGAACCCCGTCCTTCACGACCGCAGCAAGCACATTGACGTGAGGTATCACTTCATCCGTGACTGCGTCGAGGGAGGGCGGATCGTCCTCGAGTTCGTCGAAACCGGTCGGCAACTCGCGGACACTCTTACCAAGTCACTTGGACGCGTTCGATTCTTAGAAGCTCGGTCTCGGGTCGACGTGATCAAGGTGGCTACGGAGCAGTATGATTAGGGGGGATTGTTGGACGTAACAACCTTGCTGCTCTGTCTTTACTCCTTCGACGGTTTCTAAAGTGACGAGACGGTCCGACGGGACTCCACTATGTAGCGCAGGTGACGACGTGTGACAGACGACGTGCGCAGTGTGACAGTGAATGCCGAAGTCAAAAGGTGTACAGTGCTGTACAGTAGAGTAGTTGATAGTTGTAGAAAATTATTGCTGCACTTGCAGCGTGTGTATAAAAACCTGAAGGCTTTCCTCTGATAAGTAGAAGTAGACAGGAATTTCACTCGACCAGTTCGCATGTTTGTCTTTGCTTCTCCGTTGCGCACTGTTCATCTTCATGCTTGAAAAGTCGAGAGTGAGTTTCAGATTTAGACTAGGGTCGGTTAGGTCAGATGTCGACTAGGGTCGGTTAGGTGTGGGTCGACACTCGTCAGCCCGATCCACGTGCGGAGAGGCCGCAAGGACGACGAACCCGCCGTCAACGAAGCGGCCTCGTCATCCGCGGTCCGCTTCTCTCGGAGTAACTCCTCGTCCACCTGTCGCCTGTTCTCCGACGAAGCGGCCTCCTACCGGATACTCATCAGCTCGAACCACGTGCGGAGCCGCCGCAAGCACGGCCGCCCATCTGATTCTGAAGCCTGGTACGAGGGTTATGTTATAGTTCGCACGAGGACAGAGGGGATGATCGACGGGAAGATCCAAGTGCTATGGCTTCCAGCAATGGTCGTTTCCGCCACCGACGGAAGCTATGAGGTGATCTACGAGGGAAAACTGTCGCCCAACGACCCTTTCTCTTGCGTCCACGTCCCGCTCAATCACGTCAGGCCGATCAAGGCAAGCGTCGACCCTGCAATTGCCAGCGGGGGAGGAGATCGTCCGATGGATCCGAAGCCTGCAGTCGCAGAAGAAGCTCACGCCAAGATCGAAGACAGCAGGAAGCCGAAGACATCAGCGCGCGCTGAGTCCGAGGTCGGCAAGTGTAAGAAGCCCCTTTACCTGCGCCGTGATCATGCAGCGGAGACGAAACCAGCTCCAAGGCCGACCACGGCGGGGAAGAGCATCAAGGTTATCCGCAAGATCATGTCAGAGAAGGGTCGCCAGGACCGATACTACTAGCTGCGCGGAACTCGGATTCCTTGTTAGTAATGATTAGTCACTTTAAGTAACTTCGACTGAGTCATGGCTCTTTGGACACCATGCGTGCACGTGTAATTGCCTAATTAGGACAACACGGATCTTACTGTTTTCGTTTGGTGATTAGGACAACACGGATCTCACTTGGCAATGATTATTCACTAGCTTCGACTGAGTCATGGCTCTTTGGAGATCACGTGTAATTGCCTAATTGGCAACATGGATGTTACTGTTTTCGTATGGTGTTCTTTCCAAACATTCTGCTGGCCGTATGAGTAAAAGCATTTTTGAAGTTATTCATACCTTCTTCTTCTTTTTTGCAATGTTTTGAGTAAAGTTGGTAATAAATCTTTAGACTGGTCGTGGCAATAATCTGAATAAAGCTTTTTTCGAAGTCATTTTTGGTCATGATTTGAATACAGATATTATCGGTGATTTATACGATCAGACGGGAGATCGTGCGTTTTCGGAATCAAATGAGCCAGTCTACAAGCGAGACTCAAAGATTAATCTGGTTCGGGCCACCTCGAGGTGTAATACCCTACGTCCAGAGATAAGAGATCGATCGTATGAATCTAAAAACACGAAAATACAATGCGAAAGGGCTCCGGACAGATCCGAGTCCCAAGCTCACGTGGTGGGGTGGTTTACAAGTGGTGATGTGTATCTTTTCTCCTTTTTTCCTCTGTTTTCTTTCTCGCTTTCCGGATGCCCCTTTTATAGAGTCGAGTCGAACCTGAGTTGTCTTGATCGGACTATGGTTTAAGCATCTTGCTGCCTACGAAAACGGATGACCCCTGACAGCTGGGGTCACAGTCATCAGTGAATCATGCTCTCTGGCGTTCAGAGCAGACGATCGGCGCCCTCTGTTCGTACCTTTGTTCACTGTAAAAAAAACAAGGTTGCTTTACTATTCAGTTTTATCGTCCGATGAGGTGTTTCTCGTCTAACCGGGTAGTTGTGAAATCTTTTGGAATGCTTATCTTTCTGCAAAGCTCGTCGTCAGAAATTTTGAATCGATGTGATTGTTGGAGTAGGGTTGCGGTCGGCGAGCGGGTCCCAACCGCTAGGGTCCCGATTGCTCGGGTCCCAACCCGTGAGGGTCAGAGCGATTGCACCTACCTCAACTTCGGACCTTGACGAGACTTCTCGACCGCTGCGACCGAGCCGCTTTTATGAAGTTTTTGGTGGGCTATTGAAGAATCGCGGACAGCAAGTGAGCTCTGCTGTAGCGGATGATCCGTAGATACCCAAGGTATAACAAATATATACATATAGTTCTGCTGGAGTATACATATAGTTCTGCTGGAATGAATGAAAGCTTTTTCTCGATATTATTCTCTTGGGAATTAGATGCAGGCAATGTAGCTTGTCAGTTTGTAACAGTTCAGTCGATCCTACAATTATGGGCTGTTCGTTTCGTAGGACCTCCGTCGCACATGCAGAAAGAATGGTAGAAGAAACGCATGATAAAATGGCCTATAGATTACAATTACAACTTTATTTGCACTTGCATCTGTATAAACAAGATCTGCAAGCACACGGCCATTTAGTGCTCGACAAAAGCCAGCCAAATACAACCACAGTACGAGGCTACGAGACGCAGCCAATAATATACTGCCATGCTGACCGAAAACATCGGATATGGTTCCTAAAAAAATGTACAGAACCATGCAAAAGCTACGGTTGTTCCTTCCAAATAATGTACAAGAGATTAAGAGAAGAATTACAAGAACTAATAACCCCTACAAGTCACTTCAGATCCTGCATGCGTGCCGGTCCTAACTAGCTAGTTTCCACTGAACTCCACCTGCAAATACAATGGCAAGCACAGCAGTAAGGAATGAATGGTAGTGTTGCAGAGAGACTGGTGATGTTTGTTACAAGCGTAACAAACAAAATAGTCAATGCAATAGCACAATGCTTCATTGTCCATAGTCATTTCTGACTTATTACATGTAGCGTATCTTGCTGGTCTAGCTGTTTCTGCTAAAAAGGTGACATTTACTCTGTTTAAACGCAATATTATTGGAATATTATAAACCCATTAAATCAAACAGAATCATAGCAATGGCCGCAACCTTGCAAGAACTTGGTACCATGAAACTAAGTTCATACCTAGACAGGATCAAGCTTTCACCAGTCAATCAAATTAATTTGAAAGGTTAAATCCGTACCTTGGCCTCCTCATGAGCGACCTTCATCCTCCTGTACTCCTGTTGCGCCCGATAGGAACGGAACAGAGCTTGGACACGTACCACTGATCTATTAAATCTATCTTCAGCTTGTTGCCGGCCGATCTGATAATAGTCCTCTTCTGCAGTGCTTGCCGGTTCTGCATCGGTTGCCATTGCAACTGCCATTCCAGTTGCAATGCCACGCAAACCTTTTCTCTTCTTTCTCCATCTCAAAATAGCTTTCTCCACAACTCCAACGGACCATATTACTTTGCGGTACTGCCTTCTCACTTGGTGACCTCGATATGCAGCCTGAACAGAATTTTGCATCATTAGAGTAAAGAATGCATGTGACAGGCCACAATATTTAAATTTTCTTATCCAAAAATAAGATACTGTCAAAACAGCATCACCCAGTATTTGCACACATAAACAAAATAAATCATTAGTAGGGGAGAAAGTAAAAAATGGAACGCATGACAGTATCACCAGAAGCTTACTTGTATTTTGATGGCTTGTCTTCGTATGTTCATGAAGTCCCTCCTTATCTTCCATGTACGGAAATGGCTTTGTATACGCGCTGCAGCTCTCATCACTTTCTTTCTATTATAGTTCCGAAATGCATGCTGAATCCTCATAGCAGCAACTATAGCAGCTGCTTCATTCTCAGGATTAGCCAACTGAATTGCTTTTGTTTGAAGCTTAAGTGTTCGCTCCCTGAGTGCTGCTTGGATATTACTTGCAGCATCTGCAGCGTTCCGGTATGCTGCTAAAGATTCTCTTAAGCAAAGTTCTTGTTCACTAAGGGTTTCAAATTCCTTTGTATGTTGTTTTATTGAATTTCTCCTTGATGGTGATCTCCCAGTATCCTTGGACAGTGACATGGCCTCAAAATGAGCAGTCAACCCCTTCTCAGCAAGATATGCAGCTAAGCCATCATAACCTCGTGCTGCTGCCAGATCAGCAGCAGTGTACCCACCAGGGGCATCAGGGGTGGGATCTGTCACCAAGCTTGGATTTGCTCCAGCAGACAAAAGAGCAGCAACCATTTTCTCCCTAGCAAAAGAATAATCAAAATTTATGTTACCACCATGACTGTAAAAATATATATGGAAAGTGAGTGCCAACAAAAATGTGTTTTGAGGTCACAAATTGTCAACTCCTACAGTCATTTTTAATAATGAACAATCAGAAGCTTTCGAGGTCACTAACTAATGGAAAACATGATTTGAGATCTTCAATGATTGACACATCCCCCGCATAGCAGGTAGCCTCATTAACTTCTACAACATATAAGCACATCCCAGTACAAATGCTAGAAACTATCTTTTTCACTTATTCGTATTTTCATGAAATCGGCAATATTTACATCCAGTTTGCCAGAATTCATACAAGATGCTAATTGTTTTTCTCATCTTATATTATCCTTATTAATCATCAAAAGAAAGGAGGTAACAAATTTCAGAAAAAGAGGATACCTGCCATAATATGCAGCCCAATGTAGAGCCGTCCAACCAGAAGAATCACGAAAATCTAAAGAGAAACCAGATAGCGAAAACAAGCGAATAGCCCAGGTATATTCTAAGAAAGAACAAAGATGAATAGGTCCTTGTCCATGATCATCACGGCCAGTAGACCTATGGCCTTCAACAATTTTTTCAACAAGCCACTCTTGCAATCTATTTCGCAACACTAATTCAAGCAATCCCTCAGTAGCAGCAACACAAGGCCCTTTAGAATCAGTAGCAAATTTCAGCAGATCCGTCCATTCCTTCTCTGCCGATGCTGATAAGAGATTGGAAACTTTACTACCTTCTACAAGAAACTTTGGTGCTATCTTTTTCTTGTTTGCAGAGCACAACAAGCGAGCTAGTCTCATCTGCATCTGAAGCTTGTTGGGCTCATCATCAACAGAGCTTAACTCACTCTCCAGTGTACTACCAGGCATTGTACGATAATCAAAACTCAACACTTCGCTGATAGGTGTTTTCCCATCCGAAGTCAAATAAAGATTCACGCGTCCAGGAGTGTGTGGTGTTGCTACAAATCGGTAAACACCAGATTGAACAGTGTCTGCAGCAACACATTTGTCACCAATAATGAAGTGGAGATTGGTACCGATCAGATTCCTGTACTGCTCATGGAAATATCCAACCACCAGGACCTACAATAAAACACCACTGCCATTAACAATTTGAGGTTTAAAAGAATATAAATAAAAAAATTCTAGAAGCTCAGATGAATCATGTACTCCCTCCGTTCTTTAATTGATGTCGTTGACTTTTAAATTCAACTTTGACCATTCGTCTTATTTAAAAAATTTGCTCGAATGTGTAAAATTTTAAGTTGTGATTCAAATAATCCAATGATAAATCAAATTATATCAAAATATATGAAATTTATCAAATTTTTTTGAATAAGACGAATGGTCAAAGTTGAATTTAAAAGTCAACGGCAACATCAATTAAAGAACGGAGGGAGTATGTGAATTGTTCAATTACACAGTTCTTGAGTACATTCAGTTACGAAATGGTCTACCGAACCCAGAGACATCATTTAGATTGTTAAGAAAAACAATAATTTGAGTAATTGGCAACAGATGAAGGTGAAATTAGAAGATTTACAAAGAGAATGGGACAGCCAAGAAAGGAAAACTAAAGCATGGAAACTCATCTGAGGGTTAAAGTGGGAAAAAAACCTTTGTATTTTCTGTACAATAAGCCCATTCTGGAGAGATTTCAGTGATGTGAAAGATCTCATTGGTCACTGGTCCAGAAGTGGGTATGGCTGAGCTTGGATTTTCCCCTATACCATCTTCGAAGTACTTCCACAGTCCAAGACTGTTCTGCCTAGAAGGCACATTACCATTTGGTGGATTTTTAACCAATGAACTTGCAAGTTCCTTTGATTGATAATCAAGGTCTGATGACAATAGAAGTGGAGACTGGTTTTCATGATGCTTTGCAGCTCCAAAATAACTCTCAGTTTCTTGATTGAGGCTAGGATTATTAGCATAAGCTTCTGAATGCATATCAACTGTTGGAGAAAAGATAGCCTGCAGGAAAATAATGATGCATCCGATTCATCAGCATAGATAAACACCAGAAGCAATTATGACTTCACATCCATGTACAATTACAAATCCTGCATATATATACAACACAAGAATACAGGATCATGTGTAATAAAGTAGAGATGTATATAACTGAGCCCC
>BCLF01000001.1:4682129-4710114 GCA_001602275.1 Zoysia japonica | reverse complement strand
CCCCCCCCCCCCCCCCCCCCCCAAATATGAAATGATTGTAACATTCTTTCAGCTTCATGTTACATATAATCACACAGGTAGGATAACCATTTGGCCATGAAATTGCTACATTATGACGCACATGGAACTAGAAGCATACATAGAAAGGGTAAGAAAGGAAGCTATAAGACAAGTGGACAACTTTTTAAAGTTCCAGAGTAATGACTGTCCCCAATGTTATTGTAGATTTAAAGTTACGGTTAAGTAAACTTACACTGGATAAAAAGAAATCTATCACAGTGAAGATACTTAAGGGCCAAGGTTATTTTGAATCTCAGAATGGAATTACTAAGCTAAACAGGAGGGGGAACAGCTGTGAGTTTAGCAATGTAATAAAGACAACTTTCCTCAAGCCTCAAAGGTCAAAAATGTATACTGCAATTGAAAACCTTACATTGCAGAACTCACTTTAAATATTTTTTGTGAAAAAAAAGTAAAAGAATGAGAAAATAAGGATCACAGTGATACTCAATTCAGCCATGTAAAGAAAGTAGTGTGATGCTTCAAGCAAGGAACATTGCAATTTAAAATAGTGGCACGCTTAGATCACTTACATTACTCGTGACATTGGTACTTATGAAGTTATTATTTCCAGAATCCCTCATCCCATATTTAGTTTGCTGATTGGATACCAACGATCCACCTGTTTTACAAAACAAGCAGGATTACATCTCTATTATAGTAGAAATAAAAAAACTTGCAGCTTTGTATAAGAATCACACCACAAACAGAAGTATCGTTTTTCATTGATGATTCCAAGAGGTCTGCCCAAAATAACTCCAGGCTAGAATCAGGACCATCAGTTTCTGCATAATCACCAAAAATGTTATAGTAGGTGACACCTCAAAAGATAAATAAATAGTAATTAATGGGTAAAATTGCACCAAAGCAGACCTTGAACAATGCATCATGTATAAGCAAGTATAATAAATACAATAGTTATAAAAATAGTCAATTTTTTGAAAATTTAATTTGCGGTAAAAAATTCAAAAGGTCATAGATGCAGAAAGTGACAAATGAGCACAAATGTGATCATATATCAAGCAAATGTTTGGGATCCATATTCACATCTCACCACAAGATATTGCTTGCACGCTATGTGAGTTAATTTCTTCAGGTGCAACAGCAGCGTGACGTTGCTCAGTCCGAGAGTGCTCAGTACGAGCGGAGGCTGAATCTGTTGAAGTCAGAGGAGAGCCATAGTGGATAATATTGATAGGAGGTGCTTCTGCAACTTCAAGTTCTGTGTTTGGAGGTGGTACGGCGTTCTCCTGGCCAGTAAAAGGTATATTAGCAAAATGAACATAACAGAACTGGTAGCATGCTGATTTAATGTGCTTCACAACAGAAATATTATGATAATGTGAAACAACATAGCATGTATAAGTTTCCTGCAACTCATAGTCAGCTACAATAAATATACTTTCATGTCTTATTAAAAACCACATGCTCATGATTGTTTGCAGGTTTGAGGATAAACTATGACAGAAAAATGCTTAGTAACCCAACAAGCTGACAAACAAGGATTCCATTGAGTCAGATCAGTAGCTAATCCTTAGGCGTGAAAAGAAACTCTAATATGCATTAGCACAGAAAGTTGTCCTTTAGTTTCATATAGTTTGCGAGAATGAAGGACTCATTCATTTCAAGCTTGCCTACCATGGCCTACAGGCAGGAGAAGCTGTGCAGACCGAAACACTCAGACCTCCAACTCAATTAAAAATCCAATCCAACAATGAGGTAATAAAGGACAAAACACCACTCCAGGAGACGGAACATGTTTAACTAAAAGATCTTTTCTTCATCTGCAACATGGTCCTATGCAGAGGTGTTTTCTTTGATGAAATCATTACACAAGGAGATCATACTAATGCCCTGGTTGGCACAGCTTATTTTTGGCTTATTCACAGAAATAAGCAGAAGCTGTGCCAAACAGCAAACTTATTTCACAGCTCATTAGTTCAGCAGCTTCTCAGAATGAACTAAAAAGCAGCTTATTTTTCAGCAGCTTTTTACCAGCTGCAAAAATAAGCTGCTTTTTTAACAAGTTCTAGCTGTGCCAGACAAGGCCTAAACCTCATGAGTATTACAGGTTCCATGCTACACAAAAGTTTCAAATTTCTTCACCCAGATATGAAGAATAATACTGAAATGATTTATTACTGAAAAAACGAAGAGATGAAGAAAGATTCAACCTCAGATGTTTGACGATAATGCACAAGAACTGTGCGTTCCAGCTCTCTGAATAAGAAACAACCCAAAATCATGTCAGCAAATCACAAAAGCATTTTAATCCAGCTATTTTCTAATAAAGAAATGCACAGAATTAAATTATCGTTTCCCAGGTCCATTCCACTCATCTAAATTTGATATGATAGTTCCATTCTCAGAAAATAATACCTCTAATTTGTTTTCTTATCGCTAGGAAGAGTGATCTAGTTCATTTCTGAACTAGCACCTTCGTCCTAAAGTCAAAAAATTTAAATAAAATAAAATAAAACTGGAGGGACAACTAGTTGCCCATGCGATTGGATTGCTAGCTATTACAAGACATTACAGAATTCTTAAACATACAACTGAAATGTTAGTTGTATGTATTGTCTAAATTTAGTACTAGTCTATGCCTTTATGACTTGGCTCACCAAGCTTAAAAAAAAATCTCGACCTGCAAGGGGGTAAGACCACCCCCGCAGAATTGCATTAAGAAGAAGACCTAACGCAAGTTGAGAAAACCCCTGAACCCCTGCCCCACCCTTTTACAGCGGCGCCGTAGCCTGTGTAAGAACAACCAAAGACCTAAGCCGGGCCTTAGACATGTGTTTTGGTGTGGGACAGACGAGGGGACTTTTTTTACTCTCATCCTGAAATTTGCTCCCACGGTGTCAAACACAGGATCTGAGGGTGCTACTGAGGCTCCTTAACCACTAAGCTAAAGGCCCTTTCATGTCAGCATGCTAAAAAATGTTGACATTTCTTCCTTTTTTCACAGTTCATGGGATATTTGTATTTTTTTAGGGAATGATGGACAGTTTCTAGATCTTTACATAGAAATTTGGTTTAACATTCTGGATGTATCAATTGATTTCTCATGTCGGCAAAAAGCAGGAAGGCTCCAAATTAAAATACCCCTTCTATTGCATAAAGCTATTTCATGATATCTTACGTCTGATACAGACTGTTTTCCACCTTAGAGAAGAGTAAATTAAAATATCAGACAACTCACACAGATAACATTAGGCAAAAAATATAATACTGGAAAACAAAGAAACTGGCAGGGTCAAAGTCTTACTTGTCAAGCAGCCAGTAGCATCTGCGAAAGAAGTTTGGATCATCCTCGCCTCGAGCATAATAGACATGAACCTTTTCTTCATTACCAATCTACAAAAAACAGAGTCACCAAAAATGGCTAAAATACTAGAATGTAATGGCATGGAGCCAGGCAATTATTTGCATGTTTACCTTTAATTTTTCATGGGCTTCCTGAACAGTCTTGCCATCCTTCTTTTTCTTCCAATTATGGCCATCTTTACGGAAGTTTCTGACAACTTTACGGTCATATAGTACAACAGTACCACCTAATTTCAAAGAAAGTTATTAATGTCATTGCTTTGGAATGCACAAAGCAATTTCTGATAGAAATATGATGGAATTAGAAGACTGATGGTAATAACAAGTATTTGAAATGCAATTTCCAAGATTATTCTCGAAAGGTAGAGCAGTCAGATCAACAGACTTATATTACCTTAGAACATAGGAATAATGAGAGGCTAACAATTATACAAGCAGCATAGAACATATAAATGTGCCCAGCGCTGACCAATGTTGTTATAGAAGATCATTAAGATATAGCAATATCTTATCGGAGGAAAAGTTGTAACTACTACATTTTAAAGGCATGGGATGGGTGAGCAAATGAAAGAGCAATGTCAATGTTCTTTCATTCAAGGAGTGCAAAATAGGTGTTGAGTAATGCCAGTCTTATGAAGTTAATATTCACATATTATTTATGACTTGATATTGATGACGATACTCTGATAAGTTAGCTACTAAAACAATAAAAGCACACACTCTCGAATGGCAGGAAAAACAGGATTAATAACACAACATGCTTCTGTGAAGAAAAATGGAATCAGGAAAATTGTGATTTAAGTCAATCAAATTGGTTTCACAAGTGCTCCAGTTCCCAACTTGAGATCATTGATTCATCTAAGCTGTTATGGATATCAGCATTAGACCATCCATTCCATGGCCTCGATAATACTTGCCATATGGAGCATAGAAGCTCAAACTTTCATCTTACACTCGATGCTACAGCACACACATCTGTCCTGTCCCCTTCTACCCATATCAAGTCAAACATTCAGTTACTGAAACTAAAAAGCACACATATAGGATTCAGTAGGTTCAGGCTCTGGGTTTATTGCGAACGCAGGAAACACATACTCGCGGGCTTGTCGATAGGCTGTGGGATGATCTGGAACTTCGTGTAGTTCGCCAGCACCGCATAGATCTCATTCGGCCGGAACCAACGTGATGCCGCCTCCGCCATCAGCTTCTCGTAGTTCAAGTCTGTTCACCACCCATGACAGCAACATACAGAAGAAACAATTGAGCGCCATAAGAAGCAAAATATCAGTGTCATCAAGAAAAAAAGTAGCTAGTGATATCAAAGTCCTTAAACGTGGCAAGCAAAACTTTATGAGGAAAAGGCGGCAGCTGAACGAATAGGACCCTAGCAAACCAAACACCCATGAAGCATTCAGTCTCAAAATCCGATCACGCAAACACCAACGCGAAAGGACCCTGAAATCCTATATCTCAATCAAACTCCATCAATGACAAAAGGCGGCTCTAATCATCCCCAAAGCAGAAATAATAGCACAACCGGAAATGGTTAAGCCGCGAGAAGTACATGAGCAAGGCGTGAAATGGAAGAGGAAACAAAAAATCGCAATAGCTCAACACCTCTCCCCGGGCATGGATCAGTCAAACCGACTAAAACATCAGAATCGCAGCCGCAAAATGGAACGGAAAATAGGAGGAAAAGGCAGCAGCGCTGGAACGGGCGGGTGGACCTGCGCAGGTAAGGAAGCCGTGGATCTCGGACGCGACGAGCGGATCCTGCCCGCCGGCGCCGCCCGCCATGGCCGCCGCTGCCGAGCTGCAGCTGCTAGTTTCACACTATCGCGGTCCTGCGCGTGGTCTCTCGCAATCGGGGGCGTGGGGAAGGAAAAGGGAAACGGCGAAGGAATAGGCTTCAGCAAATTGTGCGAAAAGTAGAGGGGGAAAACAAAAGAAATCCGGGTAGAACCAACTATAATAACAACGAATTAATAAATGGACGGCAAGGGGCTCTTTGTTTAACTTATTTTTTCAGTTAAAAAGCTAGAAAATGAAAAGTTAAAACTAATAAAGTTTTAAAAAGCTTATTTTTAAAATACTGAACGTTGCTTTTTCATCTTTTAATAAAAAAAACTAAATATATATTAAAAAATTAATATCTAAATTTTATAAGCCAACTTTAAAACTAACCACTAGTCAAATTTTTTAAAAACTCAAAAGTTCTAGCAAACAAAGAGAGCCTCAACCTCGCTAGTCTGTGTGGACCTACCTGACAGAAGCACGTGAGTGGGTAGTTGGACCGCTGGGTATGTTTCGCACAAGTGTCTCTTTTTTTTTTAAGATGACATGCGTCTTTTCGTTGGGGACGCGTATGATTTGAGCGTGGCAATTGGCACGCATGTGACTCGGCTGGGCCCACACGCCAGCCTCTCCAAAAAAAATCTGGACAATCGAATGTGCTTCGCTATGCATGAGTTAAGGTTCCACAATATTTTACTAAGCATTGCTGTAACTTCGTTAAAGTACAATCTATGGGGAGTAAATCATTATTTAGTTTATTTGCTCCGAATTAAAGTATACTCACTCTATTTTAAAATAGATATAGCACTCCATTTTAAAATAGATGTAGCTCGAGCACAACAAATTTAAAACAGAGAGAGTAGTTTGAACTGGCTGGTGCCAATAATTTTAGAATGAAGTAGCAAATTCAATATCATTTTTCAGCATATCCCTATCTCTTCTTTTCTCTATCTCTACTTTTTAAAAAATACATTTTTTTACATATATAACATAGATGAGTTAGACTATGTGCGCACGAAAAATACATCAGAGTTATCTTTTTTATTGATGAAATTTCTTTACAGACACCAATTACAAATATCTAACGGATAAGCTCTTTCGAATCTCTCAAATCTTGATATACATAAACTATTATTAATTAACAAAATACAACTACCCGGAACAATACGTGAAATTCAAAGAAAGTTATTGAAAAACAAAATAGATTCATTTTAATATTAATATATTATTTTTTAGTTAATATTTTTTCTTAAAGTGTAGCATTAGCACAGATATTTACTTAAGTATATGTAAGAGTAACACCTTCTCACCTCTTACAAGTTACAATTGAATGCCTAAGGCTTGAACTCTGATTACATTAAAGATAGGTGAGCTCTCAATAGCTCTAATACGTTTATCCCCTTTCCCTTGTTGGGAAGAAACACTTCACCAATTTATTTTATTTGAAATAAAGCGACAGGGAAAACCCTTGTAATAAAAAAATGTGGCAGCAAGCTCTCTTGCTTCGCCACTGACTGACAACAGCGGTCGATCGATCAAAAAAAAAAGATCATAAGTTCTAACATGCGTGCATCGTAGCCATCTTGACCACAAACTAAGGCCCCGTTTGGACGCAAAAATTTCACAGTAATTTTATAAAAATTAGTTTAATTTAAAAAACAGAAAAATTAAAATAAATTCGCTGTTTCGAGCGGAGCCTAAACAACGGGATTTGTCTACCATTAAACAACAGTACCGGTGCTGGCTTTCAGTTTCAGCAAAAGTGTGGCGATGAAGGCAGACAGTGGCGTCAGGTACAGGAAACTGGCCATCGTCTGACCACAGCGATCTGCCGTTACTGCTCTCAGCTTGGATGATTGAATAGTGCATCAGTTGGGCGAATCAGCTTCTTGTTGTTAAGGGAAAGAGGGTCCGTTTCAGAGAGTTTTTGAAAAGGCTTTTTATCTCAATTTATATAAAAAATTTTATACTGTAGTATAAATTAAAAAAGAAAAATAAATTATAAATCAATGACGATATAAAACCGGTCTTATGTGGCTCAAACCGGTGCCGTGCTAAACGGTCCCTAAGCTTAAATGGGGGCTGATGATGAGCATGTGTACAGTTCACTCATGTGTTGTCTATTTTTAGTACCCGATCGTATCGGCAGCCTCAAATTTTTAAATAATGAAGGGTTAGTAAGCTGAAAGCTGCCACTTTTAAAACATTTTGGAAGGCGTGGCACAGTGACATTCTGGTCGTTGGCGAATCAGCTACTCTAGACTACTTCATGTCCCTTTTTTCTTTTTCTTTCTTTTTCGAAAAGACCACTTCATGACCTTGCGAGTCAGAATTAAAAAAAATCGGCTGTGCAAATGTGCCAACTGAATTGTAACACGCGGATTCATGTTTTGTGTCGACAAATGGAAGGCCAAAAAAAAAAAGATAAATAAATGTCAGAGACAAGGAAACCGAAGTCCATCAAGAATATACAGAGGCTAAAAATAGAATCCATTATACTCCTTCGATTTTAAAATATTGACACTGGTGACTTTTAACTTTGACCATCTGTCTTATTTCAAAAAAAATTTGAACAAGACGAATAGTAAAAATTGATCTAAAAGTCAACGGTGTCAATAATTTAAAACCAGAGAGAGCACTAGCTAGTAGTAATAATACCGTAAAAAAAAAAACCCTCTGCACTTGAATGTCCGCGATGGTTCAATAGAGAAACCAACAAGCAACATGCACCGATATCATTGCATTGATCTTGGTCAATGGAATGATTTGCACACAAGCATTTTGATTTGGATCACATTCGTCATGAATTTAGGTGCATAGTTATTCTGAATTTTAGTGTACAAGAAATTTGCCAAGTTCACGTGCAGATCAAAGGTTTTTTTTCTAAATAATCGAAGCAACTGACATGGACATGTGAAAAGGCAATGACAAGGACCCAATCAAAAAAGAAATGAAATTCGGATCAAGACAGAACTACCGACTCTATATTGATCATTTGGAGTAAATATATGTAAAAGCAGAATTTTCTTCCTAAAAAAAATGAACGAGGTAAGAGATCTGCCACTTGTATAAATAAAGGCGAATGTACACATAAATTATTACTGGAGTATTATACAAAATTACTGGATTGTTATTTAAATGGATATTGATGATTTCTTTTGAGCTGCAGACAAAGGCAGTCTAACGACCGGTGATAATTTGATGACAACGTTGCGTGATCTTTCTGAATTGAGTTGGTCCAGAAAAAAGATCTGCAAATTCCTGCACTACACGTGTCTGCATACTAGTAGTTCTTCAACAGATACCGTATGAATGAACAGGGACATCTTTAATTTGTCTTCGTCTAACTACAAATGATCACTTGATACTCGCTTGGTTTTTCAATTATTATCATTATTGACTTCTATTGTCATCTTTTAACAATTCATCTTATTTTAAAATATGATTGTATCATAGTATTTTTTAAACTGGATACCCTGGATGCAATTTTCGACAATCTTTTTTAAAGCTGATGCACTTTTCGATAAAATCAGCTGCACACAAGCTAGTACTTCTCAGAAACGAAACTCTGCGGGACCATTTTGTCAATCAAGACGCAGAGTTTGTCCTCAAAAGTGCAGACGACCCAGGGGCTCAGTACTGTACCCAGAAATCATTTTGACCTTTGAAACAAAGGAAATTTTTTCTAATTAATTTTTATAAAATTTCTGTGAGATTTTTACGAAAATTTTGTATTTCAAAGGAGACCTTTGATTGAATGAATCCTCCGAAAATCGTTTGTGACAATCAGCTGTTAAACATTCATGTTGGCTTGTTAAGCTGCAACCTGATGATAACTTTACAGGTGCCCTCCTTGAATTCTACAGTACCACCTTCACACGTAGAAAGGCTACAGCGTGAGATGCACCCACCACTCGCATCGCACAACCAGAGCTCTCTCCACGGTTCTTCGCTTGCCGAGGTGGCCGTCTTCGCAAAACCGTTCAAAACCGGTCGGTTTTTGTGGTTTTCAATGAAATCGGTTCGGATCGGTTTTACAAACCGATTAGTTTTGTTTTAAAAAATTAAAAAAAATTGAAAAATTGAAAAAATTCGAAATACCGAAAACTGATAAAACCATTCGGCTAACCGGTAAAACGGGGGTTTCAAATTTTAAAATATATTATTGTAGCAAACCAGTGAAACCGACCAATTTACTGTACCAAACCGTTCAAATTTTAAATTTTTGATTTAGACCGATTTTAACTGATTTTTCTAATTTTCATAATTTTTATTAAACCAGTCCCGACCGATTTTAGTAGTTTAAATGAAATATTAAACCATGCTTAACAGTAGACGCACTATAGAAATGTCGGCGTTTGTTTCGCCATATTTCTTTTGCCGGGCGAGGTTTCCCCTGGGAAGTTTTCACCGAGCCAAGGCTGCAGCTTAGAACAGGAGGAGGGATTCGACGAATTTTCAGTCAATCGTTCCACACGGGTAAAGCTGCAAACGAGAGTACTCTGCTCTGAACATTTGACGTTTTGAGACAGCTAAGGTTTTGTTCAGTTATGATTTAATCCGAGTGAATTAAAAAGAGAATAAAACTATTTGAGGATTCAATCACTCTCATTTCACTCTAATCTTTTCCTATCTTTATATATTAAACGCAGTGCATTCTCTCAACCCTTGTTGCGTCATGTCACTCTAAAAAATATTAACCGTTGGATTAAAATTTAACTGTGGATATTAGGAAAGAGAAAAAATAGATATTAAGAAGAAGAAATAAATCTTTTTTCTAGCCAATGTAAGAGCGTGTTTCTACTCGACGGAAGCAGGTATAAACGACCGTGCCATCGCAATATATTAAAATGCAAGTGTTTTCTGATAGTTTGGTATGTCACATCACCCTAAAAAATATTAACCATTATATTTTAAAATGCAAGTGTTTTCTGATAGCTTGGTATGTCACATCATCTAAAAAATAATAACCGTCAAATTAAAATATAACGGTGAATATTAGAAATAAAAAAAATAGATATTAGAAAGGAGAAAAATTCTTTTCTCCGTCAAAGTAAGAGCGTGCTTCTACTCGGCGAGAACAGGCATGAACGGCCGTGCCGATATAAGAGAAGTTTTTATAAATTTATTCTACTTCTACATCTTGCAAGTTTATGCTACAATTAAAAACCTTTATCGTTATAAAAATATATATTTAGATACTTTAAATTGTTTTATCTCTTAAAAATGCTTTTTGATTACTATAGCACTATAGATTCAATGGAACTATTCCAAATATATAAGAGAAGTTCTTATAAATTTATTTTACTTCTATATCTTGCAAGTATATGTTATAATTAAAGACTTTTATATGTTATGAAAATGTATATTTAGATAACTTAAATTGTTTTATCTTCTAAAAATGCTCATTGATTACTATGAGAACTAAGATTCAATCTTTTTTCTGCTTACAACTCCGGTCTAAAAGAAATAGTAGCTTTAGACGTAATGTTTTAATCAAACATTGCCAATATAAATTAGAAATAATTTTAAATTTATTAAGTTACAAAATTAAAAATAATTTGTTTTAAAAATATTTTTTTAAAAGTATACCGATGCTACTTTTTATTAAATATTTTATAGATAACAAGAGTCACACTTATGCTTTGAAGACCATGTCGACAACTTTTTTTTTAACCAGAGTATATGTTTATGAAACTTTATCATTCATGTTAAGACAAATATACTTTTATTTATTAAATAATAAATTTAAAATATATTGCTTCAACTAAAAGCATAAAACAAAAACATACACGAAAAACGCGGCAATTACCGCGCAGATTTTTTATTTCTTACTAAACCGAACGCAGCCTAAAGTGGTTTGTACTTACTCCGTATTTGCTTTTTACTGTACTAATGGTCAATATATTTGGTGAATGGCGAGGTTGGAACCTACTCTGCAGGGTGGCGAGGTTGGAACCTACTCTGCAGGGTGCCAACGAGCCAGTCTAACGGACATGATTGCGTTGTCATGTCGACTCGTCGAGGATCATAGGACATGGCTCGCGTGCCCCAATGTTTCTTCAGCGAAGGCAAGGCAGGAACACAAAAATACCGTGTCATAAAAAGAAAAGATGTATCATTCTCCTCTTCAGAAATTTAAAAAGGTTTTATTAGATGCTTGTATCATGTACCAAACGGTCCAAACCTTCTTTTAACATGCCAGACAATTGAATGGTCAATCCTTAAAAAAAATGTCGAATCGATATGGATCAACACAAAGCAAGCGGATATTTTGAATGAGTTTGGTGACATTTTCCCCGGTAATCCGAGTGACTGTGACCTCCAAACACAGTACACACTCTTTACACAAGTGACGATATGGCCCAAATAAGCCAAGAAAAAAAGTCGGCCCATCAGAAAGAACAAAAACGCTCTGCCGCGGGAGGGCGAAGCTCTGCATCACATTGTACAGCTCTGTCCAGAATGAGTTTATATCTAGATTTATCTTTAACCAACGATTTTAATAAATTTAATTTTTATACAGTATGAAAGTCTTTCTTATGATAAATTAAAAAGTATAAATAATAGATTTTTAAAGCTAACCAAATTTATAGAAATCATTAGTCAAATCTAGATGATATGAAACCCAAACGTAAACTTATTTTTTCAGACCGACAAATGTTTTACTCTCTCTGTCCCAAAATAAATGACATTTTTGATTTTTTTTAAATTAATGTTTGACCATTCATCTTATTAAAAAAAATAAACAAGTCAAGCTATAAATACTTTTAATAATAAATTATTTTATAATAAAATAGATAATATTTTTATAACTTTTTTGAGTAAGATAAATTGTCAAAAATAGATGCTTGAAAATCTAAAAGACACTTATTTTAGAACGGATGAAGTATAATTTATTATGACAGTTCCAGAAAATCTAACCAGTACAAGTTGCCTCCTTCGAGTCTACGGTGATATGATAGAACGAGTGGTATTATGATTGTGAGATATCATTAAGTCATGAACCGCTTTCTCGTAGCTCTCTCCATCAGGAAAGTAACTTGCCTGGACTGGAGGGTTAGCAGCTGCATTGATAGCCTCTGTGGCTCTGTACTTTCCTCAGCATACATATTCCTAAATTCAGTGAGGCCCCAACTATGAAGCTCTAAGGACAAATAGCAAAAAAAAAAAAAGTACTTTTCGTTTCTAGCATTTAAAATTATGGTGTTTATTAAAAAACAATAGTGCAACCCCCTATTTCAAGTGACTGCAAAATTAAGAACTTTAGCATTTGCAATCTCACTTGTAAAGTTGTACTCCCTCTATTTCAGAATGATCTAATTGCTACAAAAGCAATAAAATAATTTAATGTTCCGTTCATAGTAGAAGCATATGGAACAATTACTCCATTGAGCAGGCCAGTTTGGAAGTATTGGTCACTGTGTGTGGTATTTACAACATGCGTTCCAACCAGAGCTGTTTGACATATTCCAAGTGCGTATAAGAGAAAAATAACCATGATCATGGAAACCAATCTAGTGATTTTGGAACACAAGATATCTGAGGTTCCAAAGTTCAAGTGAATCCAAACAAAAACTTAGGTGGTGTCAGCAATTAATTTCCCCATTTAAACATAACCCTTGGAGATTGCATCCAAGGTTGTCTACGAGAGACCTGGGACAGAATGTACCAAAAGAATTACCTCCAGATGACATTTACAAGATCATCCTGACTAGCTTCTGGGCTTATTGCAGCATCATATTTCACAATGTTCCCATAAAATATCTTCTTTAGCTCTTTCATCCATTTCATCAACAGCAAATTAACCTGTAAAGGAACTAACATGTTAAACTCGTCAACTTTCACAAGAGATCGAGAGCATGCACAAAAGAATCTTCAAAGTTCAGACTGTGCAGGAGAACCTGAAAACATGATCAAACAATTGGGATTCTATGCCATATTTGCGTCTCATTAAAAAAGTGCTAGGCAGTTTAGACTGTGCAGGAGAACCTGAAAACATGATAAAACACTGGTGTTTCCTGTTGTGGACTCAAAGTTTCGTGAAGAGATAATTCCTTTCGACAAAAACAGTTAGTGCTTCCTTTCTTAGCCCTTTTTCATTTGAACTTCCTTTTAAGGACAGAAATTTATATTTGGTTCCTTTCTTAGCCTTTCCGTCAGTTTAAGCCCTTAACGGTGTTAAGTAAAGGATGAAATGACCATTTTACCCTCATATTAATAAACAAGCATAACTTTCATTTGCAATTATGTTAATCTGAGTGTAAACCATATTTAAACATAAATTCTATTTGCAATTTCCATTTTAATAGAAATATATTTTTAAAATAGTTTACACTCATATTAACACGGTTGCAAATGGAATTATATTGGTTATTTATATGAGGGGTAAAATGGTCAATTCACCTCTTACTTAACACCGTTAGGGGCTTAAATTGACGGAAAGGCCAAGAAAGGGACCAAATATGGATTTATGTCTTTTAAAGGAAAGTTCAAATGAAAAAGGGCTAAGGAAGGAAGCACTGACTTTTTAGGGCCAAGAAAGTAATTCTCTCTTTCGTGAAGGTGCTGGTTGCGGAAGACAAGATCTCCACCGCTATGGAATCTCCTTGAAGATCCGAGCCAAACTTTAGATTGGGTTCCTCTGACATGACGTCAGTGGTGACGTAATCTCTGTCATGTGGGACACAATGACCCTCTAATGTAATTTCAACAGTGACGTGGTCACAGACATGTGGGCTATGGCACCGGTATATCTTTTATTTAATTTCACAATTGCATGCCAGCATTCATAAAGATTATACTTCTCAGTTTTTTTTGTGTAGCTGTTGTGAGCCTCTAAATGTGCAGTGTTGAATTACAAGTAACAACAATGCTTTCTTCCTACATTTAGCAGTAAGAAAAAACCGATGAAAAATAAGTCATCTCATTCTTTTGATGGTAAGAAAAGAATAGCCATTTTGGTCAAGGGCAAATAGGGAATTCATTATATACCTAATTCTCATTGCATCTCTCAAAATCTCCAAATCCTCTCTCAATCCCTTTGTCTCATCGGAGGTCCACCTTGCGGCTCGAGACCATGGTCTCTAGATCTAGAGATGTGCTCGCCCTGAATGATGACCTCCTTGCTGAGATCTTGATTTGTCTTCCCACCCTATCTAACCTCGGATGCGCTTGTTGTGTCTGCACTGTATTCCATCAGGTAATCACCCATCGATCCTTCATTCGTCGCATATATGAGCTCCACCCTCCCTCCCTTCTAGGTTTTCGTACCTTCACCGGCAAGTTCCAGCCAGTTGAGTCACCTCGCCCCTCCACCGTCGCCACTCAGGCCCTAGCCAGAGCCGTTGATTTTAGATTCTCGTTCCTTCCCAAGTTGGGCTTTTGGATAGTTCAAGATTCTCATGCCGGTCTCTTTGTTCTTGACTATGATGAGCATGGTGACGGTATCTTCAACAAGATTATGGTATGTGACCCCTTGCTCTGGCTATATGTGCTTCTTCCTCCGATCCCTCAGGACCTCGCATCTGACGTCCACGAACCCTACAATACAACTGGAGAGGAGATCTCTCGCAAATGCGATGTCTTCCTTGCTCCTCGTGGAGAGGAGGAGGCCTCAGAGATGGGGGTTCTAGAGTCATTTAGATTGATTTGGATGGCTCAGTGTCCAACCAAGTTGGTCACATTGGACTTCTCTTATAACAAGTGGACATGGCAACCCATTGCAGTCCCTAAATGGCTCAATGTGAGCCATAGCAATGGCACTGGCACTAAGCTATTTTGGCGCAGCTACGCATATGGATGTTTCTACTGGCTGTGTTGCTACAGTAAAAAATTGGTTGTACTGGACACGAGTAAGATGGTGTTTTCTTATGTCAGTCGTCTTTCTTTTTCTTATGAGAAGGAACTTGCCATTGTGGAGTTAGGGGAAGACAGATATGGGATGTTTGTAGTTAGTAATGATACTCATTATGTTAATCCTACAATACAACTCTTTAGTGCAGAAAGGCAAAATTGTGGGGAGGGTGCCACAGAGTGGTTGCTAGAAAATAAAGTCTCACTTGGTCCTGGTTGCTATTGGTATCGTATTCTAGGTTATGCTGATAAGAAACTAATCTTGCAAAAGAAATCTTTGTCCGATAAGCTAGAGTCTAGTTATATTTCACTGGACTTTAAGACTTTACAGCTTCAGAGGATCCAAAGGACACTTCGAATTGGTTACTGCCCACCATTCCTATATATTGGTTACCCACCATCATTGTCATCGCCAACTATATGAAATGGTAAGCATGATTTTCTAGTCTTTGCATACATACAGATTTAATTTATATAGGTTTAATGCTCTAATGTATGAATATATTATTCAGGTTTATAAAATGTGTTACTGTCTTCTTTGTGATAGATTCAGGTTTATAAAATGTGTTACTGTCTTCTTTGTGATAGATAGCAGATACTATCTTATTGTTATGGCATTAATGTCCATTTTTCAAAAAAAAAAAAAAAGATTCTTATAACAGTTTGTAGTGCATCATAGATAACTCTTCATTTGTTTTCGTTCTAGATATACATATATAGTTTTTTTTTCTAAACCTTATTCAAAACATGCTGCTGGTTTGGTGTTTATCATTGCTAAAACTCAGCTAGCAATAGCATCACTCAGGTCCATGATAATTCAATACGAATAACCATCCTGAATAGTTTTTCTATTTGCTACTAGCGTTTAATATTATGATGAGCTTCTCTCCTTGCCCTGTGACTTTTAGGATAAAAATTAAGAGTGTGTTTGGGATTGCTTTGGTATGAGCATATTCATATGGATAGTGATGAAGTGTAGTTCCTCTATATATAGTCATACAAAATTTTGGTAGTCTAGAAAACATACTGTGTTTTTTTTTTCTACATGATTCTAGCTAGGAGAAACAATTTCAGAGTTGAAGCTGAAAGTTGCTTTTCACAAATTTTCAACCTAATAGATTAGTGATTTGTGAGAGTAAAAAGGTTGCCTTGCATCTACCATTCACTGATCATTTATCTCTCTTCATCTGATTATATTGCAGGAGCTGACTTGAATGATTTGGCTTCGTTGCGCACTCTGCTGTGTGCTGGACTTTGCTTGACAAGTGTTTCTAGCTGGCTTTAAAAATTGATCATGCTTATTGGGTATGGTGTTGCTCAATGTAATACCAAAAAGTGATATCAGACATGTTATTATTGCTGTAAACTTATTAAACCCATCATGTAATCGGTCTGAGAGTCTAGCTCTGAAGTCTTATATGGTTGCTTTGAAGTCGACATTTAGTTCTATATATTCAGAACCTTATACACTCTGCTTTGTACAACGTGTTTGCTCTGTTCAGTTGCATATACGAATTTAAAAGTGTTACACCGAAGATGCAGTGGTGTATCACAATTTTTCTAGTTAGCTTTAAACATCGATCATAGCAGCCTGCGATGCATTTGGCCCAAATGAGAAATAAAAGCCCAGAGCAGCCCCCCACTTGCTCTCGACCAGACAGATGGCCACCGCTTCATGCATAATATCCCACACTCAATAAAATTTGTATAGTGCTATCGTTCACTGCCGCTTGCAATGGCCTCGCCAGCGTGGCCACAACCTCACCATCTAAGGATCCGATGCCGCCACTGAGAAGGCTCTCTGACGACCTTCTCGAGGACATCCTGATTCACCTAACCATGCTGGCCGACCTCGGCCTCGCCGTAGCCACCTTCATCACCCTCCGTCGCATCATCACCGACCGTTCATTCCTCGACCGCGTTAGTGCTGTCCACCCGCCGCACAGCTTAGAACGCTTTTTGGATTCTGCGGTCCGGACTTCCTCCGTGCACAGCCACCCCACCCCTGTGCAGGAGCTGCCCTTCCTTCGTTAACACGGCCGACTTCTCGTGCCCTTTCCTCCCCTCTCCTGACCGGTGGCAGTACATGACTTCCTCAATGGCCATGCCCTCCTATCCAGAGTCGCCAACGGATGCACCCTTCCCTTGCGGAGACTACGATCGGTTTACCGTGACCTGGCAATCTGCGACCTCTTGCACCAGCACTACCCTCTGCTTATACCTGGTCATGTGGGTCGAGTCAAATGGGTCGGCATACGGCCAGGCTATTTTGACCCGGTCTAAGCACGGCACGGCACGAAAGGCGAAGCAGGCTGGGCTGGCCCAAGGCATGACACGAGTCATGCTTGGGCTTGGGCTTGGGCCTGGCCACATGCCCAATATAGGCACGACCCATTTAACTAGACTTGGTCAGGCCAGCCTGAGGCCGGCAAGGCTCGGTAGACCCGTTTATTATTTTGATGAAATTTAATATTACAATATATGTAATTTGATTTATTTATAAAAAATAAAATTTTTAATATTATATAATTAGTTTTTTATTAATTTCTTTGTTTTTCGTTTGCTCTGGGCCCTCCTGGCCTGGCATGACCTGATGGCCAAAGGGCACGGCCTGACCTCTGTATAATTAGCCAGCTTGTGCCTGGGCCTTGGCATAGCACGATCCGATCAACTAATCGTGCCGCGCAGGGCCACCTCGGATTCGGCCTGACCTCGATCGGTCCTGTGCCATGCCTGCCCGACATGTTGATCAGCTATACCTGTGCGGCCCGCCATCCCCAATGACCTAGCCACTAAATGGCTTGGAACACGACCTTTTCCACGTGGATAAGTCTTGTCGGCGTTCTGACCACCGGCACAGTAAATATACGATCGTGGGGGATGGTATGCCTTCGGATTCGATATGACCTATCTGAGGTAGACTCAAGGGGATTTTTACTTGGTTCGGGCCACCCGAACGGTGTAATACCCTACGTCTAGGGAGCAGATTATCTCAAGGATAATATTACAAGACGAGAACCTCTTTTCGCGAGAGGACCCAGAACGTGAGTGAATGGGGGTGCTTGCTCGGAAAGGTGCAAGGATTCCCGGGTTCTGATGGGGCTCAAGTTTGTCTTTCGTGTGTTTGTGGCTGTTGCTTATGGTGGTGTTCGACCGTTGTTTCTATCGCTCCTCGGGCCTCCCTTTATATAGGAGGGGCCCTGGGGTTACAGGCAATGGACCCTACGCGATCCTGCCGTCTCGCCGACAGGTAGGCCCTTCCGTCGTTGTCGACATCATTTTGTTCCGTCCAGGCGTGGTCATGACCCGTCGCGTCGGGCACAGCGGCGGGTACCGTGATGCTCGTTCGGCGCTACTGCGCCGGCTACAGTGCTGCCCCGTAGTGTCTGGCAGCCGTCGCAGCTTTCTGCTGGAGTGTCGCCGTGGTGAATCTCGTCCTGTCTCGTCGGGACGGATGGCAGCTGGTCACCAGGGTAAATGTACCATAACGCGGTACCTACCTCCTGGGGGTCGCTCCCGGGGGTCGATCTTCGGAGCCCGGCGTCTTCGCGCCCCTGCGCGGCCAAGACATGGCCGCCGTAGGTCGTCGCTGAGGGGTCGGAACCCGTGCTATCTGACCCTCGACTTTCACCCGTTGGAGTGCGATCTATTGGGTACCCGAGGTACGTGATCCCGACGAGCCTGGTCCGGATTGAAATCTAGTCTGAGTTGGAATGGACGTTCGGTTAGGCCTAGCCCGAAATGAAACCCTTTCTGCCCCGTTCTCGGCTTGGAACGGAACCCTATCCTCCACCCAGTGGAACGGATCCAACCGATACGAGTGAGTGCGTATGGCGGAGTTGCAGCAAGGCGAGCGAGGTGGTCGGCGACGCGGCAGCGATTGGAGTCGGCGACAGCGACGATGACACGACGGTGTGGAAGGAGATGACGGCATACGGCGGCACGACACCTGCTCCGTCGGTGCTTACGTCCAGAACGAGACTCTATCACGCGACGCAAAGAGAAGGCTGCAGCAGCTGGCGGTGTGCACGAGTCCCAATTAGCAAACAAACGAATCTTTTTCTGCAATCCTTTCTCACAACCGGATGGATTTTCTTCTTCTTTCACATGAGATGAGCTCCTACCGAAATGACATAGTAGAAAGAAGTCCCTTTATATTTCTGATACTCAACTTGCCTCAGTTGCATGTATTTTCCTCTCCCTGAAGTTCAGGTGACACTGCTGACAACATGAATGCAGTAGAGCAGTTCAAAAGATAATATTTTTTTTATCAAATGTTCACTGTCATTTGTAAACTGCATCCATGTAGTGTACTTGCTCCTCTAATTGATGATATTGTTCTGATAGCATCCTCCGTGCTGTTTCTTTAGCGTGCGTTTTCGGACGGTGCTAGCAAGGAGAAAGAGAGAAAACAGAGGTGCCATGCACTGGAAGGGAGGTGCTACTCTAGAAAAGTTTAGCACCCGGATCCAATCCAAGCACCCAGTGCTGCGAGTAAAGAAATATATTTCACTGCTGTCACTGAAATCAGGGCCTCTTTGTTTAAGCCTGAGCTTTTAAATTTTTAGAAAAACTGACTGGTGACTATTTGAAAAGCTGGCTGGTAGAGTAGTGACTATTGGCTTTTACAATATATACTTAGCTTTTCTGCACACCAAAAGCCAAAAAAGCTGCTCTGAATGAGCTTTTCAGTTTTTAGTTCATTTTATCAGAAGTTAACTTTTTAGTATTCTAAAAGCTAGCTTTTCAAAACCTTTTTTGTTTCAGTTTTTTAGATTTCAGCTTTTCAGATGAAAAAGCCAGAAAAGCCTCAAGAGAAGGATGGGGTGGGAGATAGTAACTTTTATCGTTCTTTATTCCCTGAGACAAGTCATGTTGAGGTGCTGTACATTGGAGCTTCTTGAGTTAGCTAGCTTTGTGCACACGTGTCTTAGTTTAGCACCTCTTGAGGTGCAATACGCTGTGGTTGCCCTGCATCAGGGAATTTGCTTTGAAAGACCTTGGCTCCTTGCATCAGTTTTTAGGTATTATATAACTTTTTATATAATACTTTTTTTTTGCGACTGATACTTTGTTATAATATACAATAAAATATTTGAAACACGATTTATAATTTTTTAAACATTTAAACTATTTTTAAAATAAAATGAATTGTAAAAAGAATTACTTTAAAAAATCAACAACATCAATTAAAAAACATTCTAGCTTCAACAGCCCTACCGGGCACCAGCAGCGTGTCAATACTGACCAAGCTAGCTTTCAAGAGGAATGCATGTATGTGAAAGAGAAAAGAGACTTTTTTTGTTTTACAGCGATTCAAGTGCGACTGCCGATGTCCGATCAGGCGCGGGGCGCGGGCTGGTGCTTTTGGATGGGATGATCCCCTTCAGCTTCTTGAGTTGTTTGGCTCAATGTAACTGGAACGGAGTTGTCGGCGTTCTGACCACCGGCACAATAAATATACGATCGTGAGAATAGTGTGCTTTCGAGTTCGATGTGGCCTAGTCTAAAGAAGACTCAAAGAGATTTTAACCTGGTTCGAGCCACCTCGAGCGGTGTAATACCCTACGTCCAGGGAACAGATTATATCGATGATAATATTACAAATGCGGGATTCTCTCTTCGTGGGAGAATCCGAAGCGTGGGCGAGTGGGAGCGCTTGCCCGAAAAGATGCAAGGACTCTGGGCTCCAGTGGAGCTCGTGAATTTGTCTTTTGTGTGTTCGAGACTGTTTTCGGTGTGGTTTGTTGCCCGTATCCCCCTTTTTCTATCGCTCTCTGGGCCTCCATTTATACAGGAGAGGGCCCTGGGATTACAAGTGGTGGATTCCTCACGATTCTGCCGTCTCGCTGACAGGTGGTCCCTTCCGTCGTTGTCGCCATCATTTCGCTTCGTCCAGGCGTGGTCGTGACCCGTCGCGTCGTGCACAGGCGGCGGGTACTGTGATGTTCGTCCGGCGCTACTGTGCCAGCTACAGTGCTGTCATGTCTTGTCCAGCAGTCGTCGCAGCTTTCTGCTAGAGTGTCGCCGTGGTGAATCTCGTCCCGTCCCGTCAAGACGGATGGCAGTTGGCCGTCAGAGTAAATGTACCATAACGCGGTACCTACCCCTCAGGGGTCGCTCTCCGGGGCTTGATCTTCGGAGGTTGAAGTCTCTGCGCGCCCGCGCGGCTAAGGCGTGACCGTCGATGATTGCTGCTGGGGGGATCGGAACACGTGGTCGCCCGACCCTTGACTCAGGGCCTCGCGCGTTCGAGCACGGTCTGTCAGGCACCCGAGGTGCACGATCTCGACAGTGGCATCTTCAGCATCAGGTAGACGTAGTTAGGGATGGCCATAAACCTCGCGTAGCATGGCCGGCCCAGAATGGCGTGATAGGCGCCGGTGAAGTCGACCACCTCGAAGGTGAGCGACTCGGTCTGAAAATTGCTCCGGTCGCCGAATGTGACCGGGAGCGTGATCTGACCGAGGGGCGTTGCGTAGCCCCCGGGGACGACTCCGTGGAACGGGGCGTGGGTCGGACGGAGGTTGACCTCCGTGAGCTTCATCGCCCGGAAGGCGTCGGCATAGAAGATGTTGAGGGCGCTTCCTCCGTCCATGAACACTTTCGACAGGCGCACGGAGCCGATGATGGGGTCGAGCACCAACGGGAGGCGTCCGGGCTGTGGGATGTGATTCGGGTGATCAGCTCGATCGAAGGTGATCGGGGCCTTGGACCACTTGAGATAGCGGGGAACCGCTGGGTCGGCAGCGTTAACCTCACGTCAGGTCCTCTTTTGGCGGCCACGGGATTCGCAGTAGGCCGCGGGGCCGCCAAAGATCATGAGGCAGTCCTCCGGCTCGGGGAAGGTTGTGCCGACGTCTTCCTCGCCACCCTTAGCCTGGGGGTTGGCCTTGGTCGCCGAGTCGGCCTGGAGTCTGCTCCTGAAGAACCTACTTGCCAGGTGACAATTTTGGAGGGTGTGCTTGACTGGTATAGAATGGTTGGGGCAGGGCCGGTCGAGCATCTTGTCGAAGTGGCCGTCGTGGTTGGCCGGCTTCTTGGTCAGGGGTCGGGCTGGATGGTCCGCGGCGGCCACGAAGTAGTCATCGTGGCGTCGACCCTTGCCCTTCTTGCGGCTCAAGCTGCCGCCACTCCGCTCGCTGCGGCGGTCCGCGGACCGGTCGGAGGGTCGGTCCCCCCGACAGTCGTTCCCCGACCTTTCGTCCTTTGCTCGACCTCAGTCGAAGTTGGTCTGCACGGCCTCTTCTTCGGTGGCGAAGGTTGTGGCGATGTCGAGGAGGTCCCGAGCCGTCCGAGGGTTCCTCCGACCCAACTTATGGACGAGCGCCTTGGACGTCGTTCCGCAGGTGAAGCCGTTGATGACGTCGGCGTCGCTGATGTTGGGGAGCTTATCGCGCTTTCATGAAAAGCGCTGGATGTAGTCCCGGAGCGACTCGCCGGGCCCCTGCTTACAATTCTTGAAGTCCCAGGAGTTACCTGGACGCGTGTAAGTCCGTTGAAAATTGCCGACGAAGATTCGGCGTAGGTCGCTCCAATCTTGGATGCAGCCCTCGGCGAGGTGTTCGAGACACCCTCGGGCTGAGTCGGTGAGGAAGAGCGGCAAGTATTGGATGGCGAACAGGTCATCCGCTCCTCCGGTCCTGCAGGCGAGGCGGTAGTCTTCGAGCCAGTGGACGGGGTTCGTCTCCCCGTTGTAGCGGCCGATGGTGGTCGGGGCGCGAAATCTCTGCGGGAATTTCGCGCGCCGGATGAGTGATCCGAACGCTCTGGGTCCGACCCCATTAGGACTCGGGCTCTGGAATCGAGGGAGCCGCGCCGATAGTAGCGGTCGTGGGAGCGTCTTCGCCGGGACTCAGCGCGAAGCTCGCTCCTCGCCTGGCGTCTGGCGTCGATGGTGCCACGGGCGTCGTGGTTGGGACCGAGTCGGGGGAGGATCGATCCTGCATAGTGTCGAGGGTTCTGTTCCTCGACTTGGCTGTCGCGCGCCGAGCTCCGCCAATCCTGGGACCGGCGGTTGCTTTTTGCCTCCGACTGCTGGGGCCGGAGGGACGCTTCTAGTGGTTGAAGCGCGCTGCCGAGGTAGAAGCGTACGCGGTCGTACACTTCCCTCAGTGCTGGATCCTCGGGAGCAGCGGTCTCGTTGAGGATGCACGCTGCCGCCGCGAGGTTCTCGAGCGGGGTGTCGAAGGTCGGCGGCCCCCCAGCTGCGAGCTGCTGGTAGGTGGACCGTCCCCGGGCTCGCGTCGCATCGCTGGGCCCGGCTGCAGCCTTGCCCCTAGGCTCGGGGCTGTCAATACGTCTCGGGGGCGACCAGACTTGGCCGGCGGCGTCCACCGTGGGGCGCAAGGACAGGTTGGCACCCGGCGGCGTGTTGCCAGGAGTCGTCGGCTCTGCGCCCTTCGGGGCGTGGAGAGTGAAGCACTCCCTCGACGGGTCGTGCCCCAGAATGAGGTGGCTCCGGGGCCACCAACGAGGGCGCCTCTCGCATGGAGCCTGGAGGCGGAGCTTGCCACCTTCGTTCGCGACGAGGTCCAGGCACCCGAAGCAAAAAGCCTGCCCAGAGACGAAGGTGGAGACTTGCCAAGACCAGCCTTCCTCAGCGGCCATAAAGTCTCCAAGGCGATGGGAGACCAAACTGTCTCCCACGACAGTAGAGTAGGAAGACATTGAAAAACCGAAACGAAAGCACACCAAAGGAAAATGCCCCCCTTCCTGGCGCGCCAACTGTCGGCGTTCTGACCACCGACACAGTAAATATACGATCGTGAGGGTGGTGTGCCTTCGGGTTTGATGTGGCCTAGTCTAAGGAAGACTCAAAGGGGTTTTTACCTGGTTCGGCCCACCTCGAGCGGTGTAATACCCTACGTCTAGGGAGCGGATTATCTCGATGATAATATTACAAAGGCGGGATCCTCTCTTCGCGGGAGGATTCGGAGCGTGGGCGAGTGGGGGCGCTTGCCCGAAAGGATGCAAGGACCCTGGGCTCTAGCGGAGCTCGTGAATTTGTCTTTTGTGTGTTTGAAACTGTTTTCGGTGTGGTTAGTTGCCCGTATCCCCCCTTTCTCTATCGCTCCTTAGGCCTTCCTTTATATAGGAGGGGGCCCTGGGGTTACAAGTGGTGGATCCCTCACGATTCTGCCGTCACGATGACAGGTGGGCTCTTCCGTCGTTGTCGCCGTCATTTCGCTTCGTCCAGGCGTGGTCGTGACCCGTCGCGTCGTGCGCAGGCCGCGGATACTTATAATGCTCGTCCGGCGCTACTGTGCCGGCTACAGTGCTGTCATGTCTTGTCCAGCAGCCGTCGCAGCTTTCTGCTGGAGTGTCGCCACAGTGAATCTCGTTCCGTCCCGTCAAGACGGATGGCAGTTGGCCGTCAGAGTAAATGTACCATAACGCGGTACCTACCCCTCAGGGGTCGCTCCCCGGGGGTCGGTCTTCGGAGGTTAGAGTCTCTGCGCGCCCGCGCGGCTAAGGCGTGATCGTCGATGATTGCTGCTGGGGGGGGGAGGATCGGAACCCGTGGTCGCCTGACCCCTGACTCGGGGCCTCGCGCGTTCGAGCACGGTCTGTCAAGCACCCGGGGTGCGTGATCCCGACAGAGTCATTCAAGTTTACAAAATATTCTTTATAAATGTTAAATGGAGTCGTCTAGATTTTTTTTTTTGGCGGATGAGTTCATCCATGTTGTCTAATCATGTAATCATACTTGTTACTTGTTAGTAACATGATTAATGATAATAACTTATTTTATTGTTAATTAGGATTTCTTTATATATTATTATATTTGATAAGTGCTAATATATTTATTTTGTTTTATTGGTAAGAAAATTATAGTATAATTAATGATATTAAGATATTTTTTAAATTTTATTCATTTCTACAATAAATTTAATATTAATAAATATTACTATGTTATAGTAATATATAATGATTTTATTAATAATTATAGTTGTTTATGCTCATTCAAACACATATCAATAAAACAAATAGAAAAAGTGAACCATCGCATCCAAACTACTAAACAATCGATATGAATAGATCCATCAACAAAAAACATAAACGAGACCATCCCATCCATACCCATCGTGGAACCTAACGCACCTAAGTGGCACAGTGGATCTAAATTAGCTCAGTCACGAGATTATTTATTACGCACCGGTTTAAACGGTTGACGGGTAGTGTAAATCTAAACTGTTGATGTCCGGTTCTACTACGTAGTGAAGTGTTAGTAATCTCTTCGTCTCATTATACGTGATATTTTTGATTTTTTAAAATCAATTTTTAATTATTTAGCTTATTAAATAATTTACGAAAATAAAAAAAATAAGGCAAGCTTAAAATACTTTTAATAATAAATTATTTTACAATAAAATAAATAATATTTTTATAAAATTTTTAAATAAAATGAATGGTAAAAAATTGATTTTAAAAAATAAAAAACGTCACTTAACAACAGTGAGACTGAGGGAGTAATAAATAATTAGTAGTTGTATGAGATGTGAGGTACTTTCCCTGTTTCAAAATAAATGTCCGTTTTAGATTTTTAAACTTCTTTATTTGACTATTTATTTTATTAAAAAAGTTTTTTAAAAAATATTTATTTTATTGTGAACTAATTTATTATTAGAAGTAATTTAATTTTGACTTGTTTATTTTTATATTTTTAAAATTTTTTTAATAAAATGAATGGTCAAACATCAATTTTAAAAAGTTAAAAATAAAACTTATTTTAAGACGAAAGAAGTACGAAACGGAAGGTTTCAGGTAACTACGGACGTCTTGTGGCACGCATTAGGGACAGGAAAGATGTGCAGGGAAGAGGTACGTGCACGGGGACCTCTCGAGCACTAAGAACCGGATATATTCCAGTCCGTGATATCTAAGCATGCCTTTCCACGAGATTCGACGTTAGCACCCGAGCTCTATGCAAGGAGTCAAAAAGGGCGCGTAAAGTACCTTTTTCGTCTTAAAAAATCTATTTCTAAATTTATTTGACTGTGTTTTATTTTTTTTATTAATAATTTTTTAAAATTTAATAAACTTTATAAACACATAAATTACATATTATAAAGATATTTTTATCGTGAATTTAAAGATATAAATTTTATGTTATTAAAGTTTATCAAATTTATATAAATTATTAGTCAAAACGAAAAAAGAAACACAATTAATTATATCTAAAAATAAATTTTTTATTAGACAGAGGTAGTATAAGATAACTTGCTTCCTGCTGCCGTGTTAACTAGTCTAAATTTGTCTGGCATCTAAATTTGTTTGTTTGATGTGTTAAAAAGAAATTTGGCTTCCTGCTGCCGTGTGGAAACTACGGAACGGGATGACGCTCGTTATTTTTTGATGAACCTGCCATGAGGAACGGTGAAGTCGATCATGGAGGTACTATCGACGAGGACACGCAGTTCAGAAAAAACAAACCTCGGCGTCGGTGATGCGAATAGGACGGATGACCCGCGGCAACGACACTTGAGCTGGTGATGACGCAGCTCCGCCTCCGCGTACGTGCAGACAGCGACCACATGGCGTACATGAGGTGACCGCCGCACCACACCGCGCAGCTGATGTGAACGAGACTGAGTCACCGGCAAGATTTAAGTTATCGATGGAGCCAGGGAGAACGGATCTGCCGGGCTTTATGAAAATCGATGAAACCAGTAAAAAGCCGTTACAGATTCAAAATTTGAAAGAAATTTGATGGATATAACCCAATCAAATTCGACTTTATTGGCTTGATCCATGGTTTTAATGGTTTGATTGGGTTTCGAATTTCTCATTTTGTATTTTTCAAAAAAAAAAAGTCAAAACATCGGTCGACTGTCCGAACCAGATCGGAGCGGTCTCATTTTGTGGAAGCCAGTCGGATTTGAAATGGTTTTGTTAACATACTGTCAGCCTACTGGAGTACTAGCTACTAGCGGCCCGGGTATTCTCTGTTATTCGCTCCTTTCGTCTGCACTTTTTCTAGGATGCTGTGCTGCTGCTGTTTGAGAACCACATTTAAAAACTTCATTCATCTACAGTGAAAACTGCGCAGCGCAGCTAGTAAACTGGCAGCCAAACGGGCCTAAGGTAGTACTCCTACTAATTAATTATCATTAGATCGGTTGTTTAGGGGAGCAAGGTCCGTCCGACCTCTTTCCCGGTGATCAGTGGCCGCAGAATCGGAACTGCCTCTGATTCTTTTTACATGGGAAAAGTAATTTAAAATTAGTTTCTGGTTGATTCATCTTGCTTGCAAATATCCGCAACGTCTCTCTGCTTTCTCCCATCCCGTCCCACGGCCACGACGCGCCTCTCCCGGAGTCTATCCATGACCCCCCGCGCCCGCCGCACCCACCAGGAATAAAAACCGCCCCTGCCATCACCGGTCTCTGTCTCATGGGCGCAGTGTGCTCCAAGTGAGCTGGACCTACCGTCAGTGACTCGTCGACCGACGCTTTAACCTTTTCGCCCAACGGCCGCCGCTTTGTAAAGCGACGCGGTACCCTCGCGAGCTGTCCGTTCCTCCCTCACCTCACTGCTGGCACACTCTACTGACTAACCACTCCGCTTAGCTTCCACACTACTCCACTCCCTCGGCTAGGCAGCTGCAGCTCTCCGCGCGGCCGCTGCTCACCGTCGGCGCGGCGGAGATGCCGAGTTCGCGGAGGACGACGGGCCGTGGTGCCGGAGGTGGCGGAGGAGGGGCGGGAGACGGAGGCGCGGGCGGGGCTGCGGGGGACGCGCAGGTGCCGCCGTTCATGGGGAACAACCGCGACCACAACCCGCGCGACCTGCGGTCCTGGGCGCGCCGCACGGGGTTCTTCTCCGGGGAGTCCAACGCGTCTTTCTCCTCCGTCGCTGCGCCGCAGCCCCCGCCGCCTCCACCGGCTGCGCCGCGCCGCCCGCCGCGGGCTCCGCCGGGGAGGGACCCGGGCCCTGACGCGGAGGG
>BCLF01000001.1:4614976-4672738 GCA_001602275.1 Zoysia japonica | reverse complement strand
TAAGTAAATAATCTCTAGTTACTGCACAATTATTTATTGAGTTGTAAACTAAATAAGGATATTTTAGAATGCATCTAATTAAATGTATGGTATAAAATATGATTGCACGTAAAACGATACATCACACGCTTGTTATGTCAACTAAACATGCTTTATATTAGCTTAAAACTACATAAACACATTAGTGCTTTGGAAGCTTGATGATGCATACACTTACATAACCGCTAGCACAAACACATAAGCATTGTTTAAAATGAACTAAATAGCTAATCACTAATCCATAGCAAATACCGTTAAGTCATGATTGTGTATAAAATGACACTTAGAATTCCTAGTTTTACCTTAAGCAAACTGTAATCTAAGTTCATACTTACATGAAGGCCTTAGCATAATTAAATAATACCTAGCCATGCTTAACTACCCATGTAACCTCATAAGCACTAGGATAAAGCATCTAAACAAATATTTATTCTAAAGATTAACCCATAGTAAATAATACTAATGTGCATATAAAATAATAAGAATTGCATTAGTCACCACAACGTGCATGGCATTATCCTTTGATTCCTTCGTGGAGTTTATCCGGCTCTTATTCGGAGTTTATTGGATCTTATCGATTCTTCTTGAGCTTTGTTTCTTTTACGATAGTTTTATTAGGTGTATTCTACCGTGTAGACAACGCTGAGTTTGAGGAAGAGCCGGGCTCTAAGAGAAGACAGAAGAATGCGTCAAGCCCACGATTCAAGAATCGGATTTCGAAGATTATCGAGAAGACAAGTTCTAAAAATTAAGGATTTGCAGGCAAGCTCTAACCCCTTGATCATATTAATCCTATGTTTTGGTTGCGCACCTATACGACCTAAATGCTTGCATATTTATTTTAGTCTATGTTAAAACATTGTGTAGTTAAATACCTAACTTGTTATTACGTATTTATATTAATGTCAGTTACTTGCTTTCATTAAATATGAATACTATCTTATTACCCATTGATGACGCCTCTTTGTTAGCCATAGGATTTACTTCGTTAAAATCCTTTAACAAATGGAAAGTTGCCTTATATTAGATTACTTAAGAACCCTTATGCGATGCAGCGCATCGCCACATCTTACACCAATCATCTTATGAAATGTGTTAAAATAAGTTTGGTGGTGTGTGTCAAATAAAGTGAGTTTGGGTGATAGTGCAAACTGGTGCTAGGTAATGGGAAGGAATATTGTTTTTGGTCGTGGGGCGGGCTTCTAGTGATATGTGTTGTGATGGGTGTTAGGCTTCGGACTGGTCCACCTGTCGTGGACGAGCGCCGCCCCGCCATATAAAAACCGATTCATCGGAGCTCAGCGTAGTGATTTCGTGCAACTACAAAACCTGTCTGGGCAGGACTCACTCCACCCATTTAGGTATCCACAATGACCCCTAAAGGCGATCGAGAGACACAAGTCGCAAGAGCAAACGTGAGTTACTCACGGTCCGGTCTTCGATTACAGCAATAGCCCGCGCCATGGGATCGTATTGCCCACAGGTATAGCCCCCTTGTTTATATAATTACCCGTCCGTGTGTGAGGTCCAGAGAGTAGACGTGGATGTACTAAACCCACGATCTGGCTACGGGAATGTGCTATCTTGAGGTGGACATTGTGGATACTTTAGCGTGCGTTAGAGTGAAAGTTATGCGACTCTGTTGATCAAGAGGAGCATAGCCTGTGGGTACAGTGTACAACCTTTGCAAAGTGTATAATCCATCCGAAATAGCCGTTGTCACGGTATCGACATACTACAGCTTGGGCTTACTTTGATTAGTCTCATATTATCTTTGTTGGAGTGAGTGGGTGTAGATGTCCGTGTTTTCGAAAGTGTAGGCAAGCCAGAGGACGGTACGGTTACGTGCCAGCTTCTCGACTAAAACTTGGGTACTGACGAGTTCGATGAACATCTCTCCCAGGACCAACCTTCTAAAATATAGACAATAACTATTCTGTTTTCTCTTTTTACAAAGCTTCTATAGTGAACCCTATATAAAACTAGTTTTTTGTAAAAGAAAACTCTATAGCCTAATCTTTGCTACAACCAAATATGCATCTATATATACCTCTGCTTAGTGTTAGAGTTTATTGAGTACCTTATATACTCGCCTGTTTAATGTTGTTGTTTTAGGCAGAGAAGAATCGTAGAAAACAACGACGTGTTGGGTTTTCATTCTGCTTCTCAAGTTTGCTAGTGGCTTTGGGATATGTTTTTCGCTGTTTGCTGTACCTCTAGCTGGTCAGCTGATTGTGGATATTTTAATCTTCACAGAGTTTTCGCTAAAGATTCAATATTAAGTATATTTTTTTATTCGTAGTATGCTTTTGATATATATTCTGATATCTAGTGCGTATCAAATACTGATTCAGAGACTGACAAATGGTGCATAGTATATTAAAAAATAAGGTACAACAGGCGATGAATATAATATAGATGTTTGTTAGTCGTATCGATTAGGTAAATGCAATTACCGTTATCGATGCACAAAGAAGATACTACAATCCTGTACGGGTAAAGGGTGATGGAAAATCAAGCCCAATAGCTGTTATTTCATTAAATTGTGCCAGATGAAATAAAAAAATAAAATAAAACAGCTGGGCCCTTCTTGTCTAAATCGAAGTATTTTCTTCGGTTTTAAAATATTAATACTGTTGACTTTTAATATCAATTTTTACTATTTATTTTATTTAAAAATATTAATTACACATAATCAATATCAACAGTGTCGATATTTAAATCTCTAGTTAATTACACAAAGTTAATATCAAATGAAAATTTAATAAATTAGTATAACTTCTTTAATGCGCATAATTGATATTAAATGGAAAAGCCAAATCTACTGGTACGGCAGAAACCGGGCCGGCCCCACGCCTTCGTGGTGGCACCTCGGCTTTCCATTTTTACCCTCTCCTCTCTCCTTCCGGCCGTTGCCGTTGCCCGTTTCTCTCGCACTCGCAGTAGTGGACCAGCCGCCGCCGCCGCCGCCGTCGCAGACAGGGTGGGCCCTCTGGCGCCGCTGCCATGTTCTCCTGGATCCTTCGCGGCTGCCGCGACGAGTGCTCTGCCTCCGATCAGCTCAAGCAGGTCCTCTCCCTATCTGCCCCCACGCCCCCGTTAGTCCTTTCAATTCGAAAGTACTCCGTAGCAGGAATGGGGAATGGGAAAGGGATTTGAGAGAATTGATTTCACTATCAAAAGGTCTGTTACCTTTGAATTGGTGAACTATGTATCATCGGGTGAATGGTTGAGTGAACAATTCGTTACGCTCTGAGTTGCCCCCATTCGGTTCCCTGTTTAACTTCACCTTCTGATTAATGAGGGGAATGTACTTTTCCTGCCGATCCTTCCCGTTTTGAAGCAACTGTATAAGTGGGGCTGCTGGGGTTTTGTTTTGTTCTCCATGTTGAACTTATTATAGTAGTATAAGGATCTATAAGGCGTGCCGATATGAGGAGGCCTAGGTTTGCAAAAGAAGATTTACTGAAATTATCGCAAGCCTTATGAGTTATTCTGGCCCGTATTACCAACTTTGTGCATTCCCTCGCCGCCTTTTTGTTCACGCGAGCTGAGTTCTATGCTATATCCAACTAATTGAGTTTTGATGTGGGACTGCATTGGTGTTCAGATTAGGGGAACAGAAATTTATTTGGGTCAGATTTAGTTGAATCTTGTAAAATTTTGATTGTCGGATATTGCCTGAGGGATATGCCAAACTGCAGAGAGATGCAGAAGGCCCAATAGCAGTAATGTGGTGTGGATTTAGATCAAACACAGTTGTATTTTAGTCAAAGATGATAGGAAAAAGAGAGCATATGATGTCTTTTTGGTATACTAGATGACTTAGGCAATGTTCCATTGTAACGGTTTGTTATCATTGGTAACTAGAATGTTGTTTTGTCACCGCTTCTCTCCTGCGTATTCGAGAAAAAAAATTGTCACCGCTTATAGTAAGTTGTATAAATAGAATAAATTCCCCCTGAACTTTCAAGGAGCTGCAACTACTGAGGCCCCCTTCCATCTATGGTTGATTAAGGATAGTATTTTGCTCCTTGTTTAATCACCTGCAGTGTCCTTGGCTTTGTAGGCTCGTGATGTCTTTATGGAAAAAGAGGCAGTCTTGCAAAAGAAGATTTCTCAGGAGATGGAGCGGGCCAAAGAATTCACAAAATCAGGAAACAAGCAAGCAGCAATGCAGTGCTTGAAGCGGAAAAGGTACTATGAAAACCAAATGAACCAGGTTGGAAGTGTCCAGTTGCGCATTAATACGAAGGAGAGGATGATTGCTGATCACATGGGGAACAAGTAACACAGTGAGAAAACAGGTCAGGAACATTGACTCTTTAATGTTGGACTTGTTCTGATGCACAATATTGTGAAGAAATTAATCCTGCTGTGATCTGTAAAGTATCGTTGTTCTACGCCACATCACTCACTGCATTCAACACTAATTTTTCCTTAGCACAATACAATATTTTGGACTAGACTGACTTATTTTCAGATGCAACATTGTGCTAATCTGCTTCTTCTGATGGTAATGATATGTGATGACATTTTGATTATATCTGACTGGCTCCTCGCATGTATTACACCATTATGATGTGTGTCATGTGATTCATTTTTTTTTCAGTTTCTAACAGTGTTCAATCAGATAATGAGTCAATTCATGATTTGACATATTCTGGTCTCGTTACAGTAGTTTTGGAGGATATTTCCTTGAATCCAGCAAGGCTGTGTAATGTATACCCCCACTCAGTACAGCAAGTGTGAACTTAATCATGTTTTATCCTATGAGATTATAAAGTGTATTATCTTGGTCAAGGCACAATTTTCTGCATCTTATGTCCACTGAATGGATCAGTAACCATCTGCAGCCCTTCAGTTCCTGATTGTGATTTTGATGCATGACTCCTGCTGCATAGCTAGATGCTTAGATCTTGATTTTCTTTATAACAAATGAATAATCAGTGTAGTTAGCTTCACCATATCAATTTAAGAAATGTTAAATATGAGAATGGAGTCTGAATTTTATCATGATACACCGTACTACATTAATTTATCCAAAGTTCTCGTTTTGCAGAGATTATGATAGGGATCTGTGCTGGAGCAGCTACGCTAACCTCTGAAAGCACGCCAGCAAGTCAAGGACCAACCATATATTTAACAATAGATAGCGTTGTTTGTGATCACCATTTAGCGAGCTCCACTTGTAAAACTTTTCTGTTTTCACTGAACTCCAACTCCGTGAGTGCCGGCATGCATGTGAAATTTGTCGTATGTGACCATTGCCTGCGCATGTGGCTGAGTTAATATGCTGTGCACATTCGGTCATTGTGATATCTGTTTTCCTTTTTTAAACTGCACCAGAGTAGGTGTCAAAACTACAAGGGTGGGTCCTCTTACAAACTAAACTGGTCTTAATTAGTTTAAAAATAAATAGAAATTTGATCTGATTTTAATTCGTCCAATCCTCTTTACATCTAGTTTATTTTTTTCAGCCAGTTATAAGCCCAGGTTGTGTCATGCAGAGAGCTACAGATGGCGTGCGGGCCCTGTTCGAAGAAAATGCCCTGTTCGAGTTGTGTTGGACGCGTGCCTTCAGAGGTACTGGCGCATAACAGTCCAATCGTCCCGTAGTTTCTGTATCTTAATTTTGGGCATCGTAAGCAAAACTAGTTATCAAAGGTTTGTTCAATGCGCTTATGAGCAGGAAAGTAGGCCATAAGCGAAACGATTTACTTAGATAGTCTCAATACCCGTGTTAATATTATAGTTGAAAAAATAATTAATTTAAGAAAATAATATATTAATATTAAAATTTGAAGTTTTTTATTTTTTACCATTAATATTAATATTAACTCAAAATAAATTTGTTTTGGTTTTCAACAATTTTTTTGGATCATATATTTATTCTAGATAGTTGTATTTTGTGAACTAATTATGAATGAAGGGGTACTGTAACATTTTCCTTTGCAAAGTCTAAAAAAAAGAACCATATAAAATAAAAACTTATTATGCAATTTCCCTAAGGCCTCGTTTGGATCTTGGAATTGAATTCATTTTAAGAATTACAATTTAAACATAGATTAATTAAGCTAATATAGTTGTATATAAAATATATTTATATATTTATTATTAGTCATAAAAGACATACTTATATGTTGTATTTTTATTGTAGAGAAGTGAATTGAAGAGTGTGTTATAAATTGAAGAATAGAATTGCAGCATAATGATTTATATAATTTATTTCTATTTCCCACCCTATCAATTGAGATAAAATTGAGATAAAATTATTTGTGAGCTTGAGAAAGTTATGAAATGTCAAATTCCAAACTGAATGACTTAATTTATTATGTAAATTTTAATTCATTCAAAATGAAAGAATTCAAACCGCCCCTAATAAAAAGTACTTGATGATTTAGTGTGTTTGGTACAGTTCTGGTTCTCAAAATTAGAAATGTTTCGCACTCTCAAGAAACGATTCTCGATCTGAGAATCACTTTATTTAATTAATGAAAAGAAAGTGAATAAACACCATTTCAAGATTCTCACTTAGTGCAGAATGGAGGTGAATCTAATTCCAATCACTTCTGAAAAAACATATTGTTTCATTGAGCTTCAAATGATTCACATTAGAATCTGAAACGTTTCTTCCACCCAACGCACCACTCCTATTCAACCTGCGCCGCTTGCAACGACCATGACCGGCCAGCTCGTCCCATGGCGACCATTACCCATTGCTCATTTTAATTGATACAGTTGTTCCAAATAGGGGTGCAAATTAGTGGCCCTCTGCCTTCCCAACATATTTTTTAAGTGAGTTCAATCGAAATGAAATAGTTTAGTTCAAATAAAATAAACTAGTTCATTCAATTGAACTAAAGAGTTTCGGTCATTCTAAGCCAGAGGATCATGATGCTTATGAGCCTCTTATGAGCGCGGCTTTGGCTTCTCCCTGATTTCCCCCAGGACGATGTCCAGAAAAAAAGCACCATAACTGATGTACAAAGTTTGCTCAACTATGACGTTAAAAAGTCCTCAATCAAGGCATCAGCACGTTGCATGCCCGGAGTGATGGGTAGAGACTTCATCGAAACTACGCCATCGGTTGTCGCCTCCTGTAATGCCATTATATATTAGACCACTAGATTTTTCGCGATTAAAAACAAATTCTATGCAGCTCATTGGGAAAGTAAATATTAGCAGGAAAGTTCGATGGATGCAGCATGCATATAATTCTATTTAGGAGCAATTGCAAAACAAGTCCTATTTACAACCTCAGTTCTGAAAATGATCCTCGTTTACAACTTTGCAAAATCAGTCCTCTTTTCTGAATCCAAACAAACACGTCAGTCATCTTTCTCCCATCGGTCAATTGTATGTTTCTTTTCGAAATAAAAAAAATGAAAAAAAAACTTTGCAAAAAACCAGGAAAAGACTCATCTGCCACTGTTGTCTTACCAGTCACATGAGCAGAGGCGGATGTAGGGGGTGACATGGGGGACAGCTGTCCCACCAATTTTTTTTGCAAAAAATTAATTATATATACTCTTTTTATATTAATATATATCTGTGTACATTAGCGAATATTAGTAATAATAGTCCAAAAGCACAAGAAAATGCTCACCTTTTCTTAATCACATTAAGTAGGAGAATAAGAGTCTAAATATCTCTTCTGTTCCGCTGTTCTTCTCTGATCGCCCACATTGCGTGAGTTTGATGAATTTTTTTAAAGTGGTTGAGTTTGATATATCTTGCTGCTTTATTTTGTCCCCCCACGATTAAAATCCTAGTTCCACCACTCTGATAGGGAGCGATTCATTACTCTCACCCTCCCACGCCCTGACCCGCCTGCCGCTGCACGCTGCAGGCCGCGGGGGGGTGGGGGGGGGGGGGGTAGCAGCAGTGTTGGTGTGCAGCAGGCGCATGCAGGGTCACATGTGGCAGCATGAGTGGAGTTGAAGCAGCATTGATGATTGGCTCCAAGGTCGTCACAGGTTGGGCCTCCTCCAACACGGATCGGAAGGCAAGGAAAAAGGAGGCTCCAAGAAGCATTCTTTGTTCGCCCGGATCATTCCATGCCACCAAAAGCCACTTCACTAATCCCGATTATTACTACATTTTTTATCTTTTTGTTGGATTTTACATTTTGTCAATCTGTGAGGAGTATGTAAGATTTGGAATGCTCTAATGAGCTCCCACATTATTCATGCCTGTACAGCTAGATTTGCAAAATCCCAGCCGTCCATTTCCTTCCTAATAATCTTTTTTCTGAGTTTAACTCGGATAGACAGCCTCAATGAGGCATGTGGTCAGATTTAAATTAATGTAATGCATATTATAAATTATAAATCATTTAAAATCTGCCAGAGTCATTCCAAATATCTATGAATATATATTGGTACTACCCAAAACATGGCCAAATTTGTGAAGCATTGATAGAAACAGGTCTAATTTTGCAAAGGGCACACATGTCTTTTCCCAAACCATTTAATACTGTTAAGTCCTACAAACAGAATAGGACTGACTTGTTTCTTCATATTCAAAAAAGAGGACGGATTTTGCAAAGTCAAAAAAAAGAAGAGGAAAATTTTCAGAATTGAGGTTGTAACCAAAACTCGTTTTGCAATTGCCGCTTCTATTTAACACTACATAGATTTACTATGTTAGATGTCGATGGCTAACAGAGGGACCATCAGCAGGCAGCAGCGCATATAGCAACTAGACCAAGGGGAGAGATGTCCCCTGGTATTGTATTAAGTGGATGCTGCGCTCGAACACAAGGTGGCGAGGACTTCACTTGCCTCCGCTGACCATTCCACCCGTGAGAGCTTGGATCGGCCCATATATTTACAAAAGCAACTTCTCTTCAAAAGATGTGCAAATGCTAGCTAAAATTAGCAGAATAATTGCAGAACCGTGCAACACTACCAATATGAAAATCACAATCAATTACCTTTTTGGCCGAACGCGGTCCTCTTCAAAATCCATTATTCCTCCAGATTCAGAGAGAAAGTCGTCATGCCACCATAAATCGATGTCTGCCTGCTTAAATTGTTCAGCTTCTGCCATCACGTAATCAAGTAGTTGCCACTACATGAACACACGGTAATAATAATAATAATAAAATCCAAATCATCAGGATATAGGTGTCTTCCGTGTGTATAAAAACTAACAATAAAGCATCAGAGCAACTCGCCCACTCAATTGCTAATGTATGTCCCCCTAATTCAGAGTTTTCACACATATTTTCAGGTACATAATTTAATGTACTACCCACCATTCCACCAATCATGTAGAATGTAATGTAGTCAACGAATTGTACAGAAGAAAAAAGACACTATGGCAAACGAACCATAGCACAAGAGGGCATAAACAGATTCACACAGCAAGCATGCTATAGCCTACAGGGGAGTGCGATCCACAAATGTTCAAGGCAGGGTCGTAATCATACTCTTGTAGTCCTTCAATGTGCCATAGGCGAAGATGCGGAGCACTTCCATGGACGAGGCGTACTGCGTTTCCTTGAGCTTTGACAGCAAACAAACGAAAGGACAGACAACACGCACGTCGAAGTAGAGAACCCAGGGGCCGCGGCGCGTACCTTGGCGAGGGCCGGGTGGGCGTAGAGTTCGGAGAATGCGAAGAGCGCAGGGTAGGAGGTGGCCTCGAGCACCAGCGCGGCCAGCTGCGGCGCGGAGCTGGACAGCGCCGCCTCCTGATTCTATTTTTTTATTAAATCTCAATTATCTATTTATTTTTCGATCCTAATTCTATTTTCTATTTCTCAATATCCACTTTGACCACTTCATTCAATTAATGTTGTTGTTGATTTTGATAACCATTTGTTTTATTTAAATTTTTTTTAATAAATATCATATATTTTTATTATAATTTAATTTATCATTAGAGTTATTTAAATCACAACTTAAAAATTTAGATATTTAAAATATTTTTTAATAAAATAAGTAATTAAAATTATTATTCGAAGTCAATGAAGCGTACCCGCAGGAGTGGATCGTGCCTTCTCTGCTGTCCGTCATGGTTCTCGAAGGAAAGTGAGTTTTGATTGTAATCCATCCGATTCAGAATTTGTGTCTTTTAAAATTTTTAGATATTTACACTTAATCATTTATCTTATTAAAAAATTATAAAAAAAAATATTTTATTGTAAAATACTTAAAGAGAAATGTCAAAAGTTATTTTTAAAAGTCAAAATGTCATTTATTTTAGAAAGAAATATACTACATAGTACATTATTTCTTTACGGAAGTAAAAAAAAATCTAATAAAAATTCACTGCGTGGTGAGAGTACGCAGTGAGAAGGTGGTTAGAAGAGAGAAGCTACCTGCTACTGCCTCTGTTTATTTCTGAGTTTGGTTGACTATATTTTTTTTATTTTTTTTATTAAAATTTTATATAAATTTGATAAACTTTAATAACGTAAGATTTATATCATTAAATTTATTATGAAAAATATTTTTATAATATATAATTTATGTGTTCATAAAGTTTATCGGGTTTTAAAAAATCATTGATAAAAAAAAAATAAAGCACAGTTAAATAAATCTAGAAATAGACTTTTTATAGAACGGAGCGAGTATGTGAGAGTCCCGGCCCCATGGCATAACGTTTACACATTAGATGTACTCTAGAATTCTCGAGTGAAAAGTTAAGAAGTTGAGGTAGAGCTATAATTCTTTAAAAAATATCTATTTTTCATTATAGAAACACTACTACAAAACGAGGCTACGGTGTCACTCAAAAAATTATAACAATATCGACCGAATGTAACAGCCGACACTAACAAGTCCCGATAGCCCCTCAACATTACGATCCGACACAACAGTGTCGAACGCAAGTGACATCATCCTACAAAACGACACTAATTTCTCACATTATACAATAGTATCGGTATCAATAGATGTCACGAGCAACTGATAGTACAGAACACGACACCAGTATCGGTCATTGCTTACTCCATCCACATCGGACACTAGAAAGAAACACTATAGCGTCAGACAAACGTGATCTAACAAAAACTGACACTGATAATGAGCATATTAATGTCGGTCGGGCTGACGTCAAAAATAACCGAAACTAATGTGTCTTAGTAGTGTTGGTTTTTGATGTCGTAGTTCAGACGACACTGCTATCGCCTGTATTGTGTCGTTTATGATGATCTCAATATGTCCGACACTGGTATTTCATATATAAATACTCGTCCCATTCCTCCCGTCGAGGCACTCTGTTCGATTCTGTTTTAAATAGTGTGTCCGTACGGCGGCCGAAAAATTTAGAATAAAGGGGGGACAGTTTTCATTTCGTTTTTAATCAAAGGATATTGCTATAGGCGGTAAATCCATGTCACGTTTGAAAGTTTTATGGTCTTATGATGTGGTTTTTATGTAGGTTTAGGGTGGGATATCGTGAGAGAAGTTTGAAATAAACTTAGTGTGTACAGGCGTAGATTTAGGGTGGGTTTTGTAGATCCCAACTAATTTTGTTTATCTCTAAGAGTATTAGTACATAGTTAATTAGTTAGATCTCTAGTTTAGATATATAATAAAACCTACATTATGGTGTGGGTGGGGGCAGGGAGAGAGTGAAAAATTAATTATATATTTAGTTAATTTTATATCCTCCATATTATAATGTTTTCTCTCTTTATTTCTTTTTATATTAGTGATTTGTGAAGATGGAGGACAGATCTTGGATATATAATGGAGTTGGCGGATATCCATTTTTATATTTTAAAAATGTCACTTCATCTGTCGAAGCCGCTAAGACCAGATATGTACATATGAAAAACAAATAGATTATGGTGTTCATGTAAGAAGTGCAAAAATATTGTAATGTTTGACACGCCCGAAACAATCTGTGAGCACTTGTTGGAAAATGGTTTCATTGAGAACTACTCAATATGGATCAAACATGGAGAGACACAAGCGAATACACCAAGCACTAGGGAACTAGAAGTTGGGATTAGATACAACAAAGAGAGGGTAAGAGGTGAAGGCAACATCGAAGAGCCAAAGTCAGAAGGAAACAACACGGAATAAAGGGATGAAAGAAACAACGATGATTGTGATGTGTTTTATGAAAATCACGATATTGAAGGCTTCGATGTCGAGGAACTGTTGCGTCACATTGTGCACGAGGAAATACTGGAGAATAAAACGAGAGACTTAGATAACATACAGATTTTGGAGAAGGCTTCGAAAGACCTTCTATACGCTGAATCAAACGGGTGTGATAAGGAATGCACGATATCGCAAACGATGCTTGATCTTCTCGCACTAAAGGCCAAGTATGGGTGGTCAGACACCATCTTCAATGAATTGCTAGAGCTCTTAGCCAAATTATTACCGAAACTGAACAATTTGCCAACTACCACGTACCTTGCAAAGAAATTGTTGTCACCATTGACACTAGGCATACAAAAAATACACGCTTGTCCGAATTACTGCATATTATACCGCAAAGAGTACACAAACGACGTGAGATGTGAAGTGTGCAACACCAGTCGGTACAAAAGGAATGATCAAAGTGATGATTCAGGTTCTGTGGATCAGCAAAAAGGAAAGAAAGAGAGGAAGATGAAGAAAAACATTGGTAGCAATTTGGATGACCAAGATAATGACAATAGAATAGTGATGTGGTACTTGCCAGTAATAGATCGATTGAAGCGACTATTCTCCAATTCTAGAGACGCTGAACTCATAATCTGGCATGTGGCATGTGATGGGCGCAAAAAGGACGAGAAGCTCCGGCACCCGACTGATGCTCGACAATGGAAAACCTTTGACGTTAACCATTTTGAATTTGCCATAGATCCAAGAAACTTAAGGCTAGGCTTAGGTACTGATGGAATGAATCCCTTTGGTGAGATGACAAACCCACAGAGTACTTGGCCAGTGATTTTAATCCTATACAACATACCTTCATGGCTGTGTCACAAGAGGAAGTATCTTATGTTAGCTATCCTTATTTCTAGTTCTAAACATGCTAGCAATGACATAGATGTCTTTTTAGAACCTTTAATGGAGGATATAAAAAAGTTAAGGGAAGATGTGTCCGTGCTTGGGATGCTTACAAACAAGAGAGCTTCACACTGTATGCCTTGATTTGTTTTTACCATCAATGACAATCCCGCACGCTTGACACTAACTGGATAGGTTAAAAGGAAGACAGGATGTGTAGTATGTTTGGACCAAACATTATCAATGTACCATCCTTTCTTATGTAAGTTGGTGTACATGCAGCACCGACTATTCTTACCAAAAAAGCACAAGTATCGTGCAATGAAGAATCAATTTGATGGTACACAGGAGAAAGATTTGGCACTGGCCAATCGTGATGGCAAATTTGTGTTTGAATTGGTCAGAAATATCAGTAACGTCTTCGGTAAGGCAGTGAAAAGAAAAAAGGAAGAAAAATGATACGGCTTCAGGAGATGTACTGTTTAAAAAACAATCGATATTTTATCGATATTTATCATACTGGAAAGAGTTGGAGATTGGCCATGCCATAGATACTATGCATGTTGCAAAGGGTGTTTTTGAAAGCACGATTGGTACCTTATTGGATATCCCAGGCAAGACAAAGGATGGACTTAGAGCACGTATGGACCTAGAAAAAATAGAAATAGGGCCAGAACTTCATCCTATGATAAGACCAAATGTAAGATATTACCTTTCACCGGCTAGCTTTACCCTCACACTTAAGGAGAAAAAACAATATGCAAGTGTATACGTGGTGTTAGAGTCTCCACAGGTTTCTCATCGAATGTTAAGAATCTCGTTTCAATGTCTGAGCTAAAGATGATTGGGTACAACACTCATGACTGTCATACCATGCTCACCATTTTCCTTGCTATTGCAATTAGGGTTGTCAAACAACCATACATAAAGATGGCCGTCATACGGATGTGCCACTTCTTCAATGCTATATCCAAGAAGGTAATCGACATTGCTGAGTTGGAGAAGACACGTAAACAGATGAGGGAGACTGTGCCAACTCGAGATGTGCTTCCCACTATCTTTCTTTGATATGATGGAGCATTATATGATTCACATAGCAGATCAATTTTTGTCATCGGCCCTATTTATCTGCATCACATGTATCCGTATGAGTGTTATATGTCTATTATGAAAGGCTACGTACACAATCGTGCTCACCCGAGAGTTCCATGATAGAGGGTTACACAACTAAGGAGGTTCTTGAGTGCTACAACGATTATATGAAAGATAGAAAACCAATAGGTGTGCCAGTGCCACGACACGAGGGGAGGCTTCTAAGGAAAGGAACAAAAAGAAGAAAAACATTCAATGATCAGAGTTTTGTAAGAGTTCGAGATGCACATTATAGCATCCTTCATCGGTTACATATTGTAGCGTCATACATCCAACAACACTTGCAACAGCTTCGTGAAAAAAATTAACATTCCACAGAGGATTGGATCATGAAATAGTACAAAGGATGTTTCACGTCAGGGTTGAAGAATCAAAACCTCCCGATTGGTACAACAAAAGATGAAAAAATGATGCGTTTATTGGCCGATGGCCCTTTAATGTTAGTTACATCATGGCAGGCATATGACATCGACGGGTTCACATTTTATACCAAGGCAAAGGATGACAAGAGCCAGCACCAAAACAGTGGTGTTAGAGTAGATGCCGAAGACAGTGAGGGAAACAAGAACACATATTATGGATACATTGATGAAATTTAGGAACTCAACTATAGAACAACTTTACAGATCCCTGTATTTAAGTATCAATGGATCAAGCACCCACAAGGTGTAGAAGTGGATGAAATGGGCTTCACCCTTGTGTCCCTAAATAACAAAGGTCACAAAGACGACCCATGGATACTCCCACAACGTGTCGCACAAGTGTCTTATGTTCATGAGCCCGAACACAAGAGAAGCACAATGTTATCTTTGGAAAACAAAGGATCATCGGGTTGATAATGTCACAGATGATGAATAATTCAACCAGTTTGATGAGGTGCTCTTTTTTGTGAATACAGAAATGATTAATATCTTTGAAGCAAGCTTCGGTTATTCATTACTTGTTCCCTACATGCGCAATGATGACGAGGGGAAGTTAGTTCAAACTAAGTAATTAAAGTTGTCATAGTTTTGTAATCGAATTATTTGTAATATAATTATTAAATATTATATTATAAATGTGTCCTTTGGTTATTTTTTCCCTCTGTTCCAAATTACTAAAGTTCCATACGTTGTAATATATAATTTATATAATGAAAAAAAAAGAATGTACAACAAAATATCCACATTGGACATTGCACGGCCACTGCAATGTCCAATCTGAACATACATTTTACATGCTTCCTCAAGAAACGTCAGAAAGCCAGGGCTTATAAATCGGTCGACACTTGCAAGAATAGTCGTGGTGGGACTAAAGTACAAGTAATAGTGTCGGTCAAGTATGACGTAAGCGGCAAATGACATTACATAAATCAATATTGTCGATCCAAAATGACGTCAGCAGAAACAACAGTACAATGAATTATATTTAAAAAAGAAGAATATACAACGATATGACTAGGTTCGTTGCGGAGGTTACGCAGGTTATTCGTAACCTTCACTACGAACATGTGCCATACAATTTACACAATTCTTCACCTACAAACAGACAGCTAGAGCTTATAAGTTGATCGACACTACCAAGTATAGTCGAGATGGGACTAAAGTTATGTCACATAGTAGTGTTGAAAAAGTATGACGTCAGCGTAAATCGATATTACAATATACAATAATGTCGCTCCTGTATGACGTTAGCATAAACCGATATTACAACTAGCAATAGTGTCAGTCATGTATGACGTCAGCAAAAACCAATATTAAAACTAGAAACAGAGAACTTTTACTAACTTGTAGTAATAATATTTATAAACTTACATAACTTGAGAACATAATACTTGTAAAATTATAAAATTACTACTACTACTTATAATAACTACTCTTCCATGTCCGAGTCCTCCTCTTCGTCCTCCTCTTTAACAGCTCAGTAGGCCACCTCGGTCGAGAAGCACTTGATGCTCGCCTCTGCCTCTCTGGTCACCGCGTCAGGATGGGACGCCAGCTGAACGAGGGTGTCGAAGGGAAAGTCATGCTGGCATACCTTTACCGCTGACAACATGCGGTCCGCAACTGCCTGCGCTAGCTCTCAACGCTCTAACTCCATCATCTCGAGGAGATAACTCAGCATCCCTTCCAGCGGACCCATGGCATGGAGGAAGTGGGCAGAAGACCCCTCTTGATGTAAAGGGAGCTGCAGACTCCCCACCATCAGCTTCTTCACAGCACCGTTCACCTTATTGAAGATGTTCGATGCCATGTCGGTTTGAAGCCGGATGGACCTTCGCAGAGCGTCAAGATCATGGCGGAGGGACACCTGCAGAGCCTCCAACTCCTGAAGCTCCCTCTCTAGCTCCTACACTCTCTTGGCCGCCATCTAAGAAGCGCACGGAAACGAAAGATGGTTGGAAGATGGTTCGAAGAGATGTAGAAGACGAGATGGTTCTAAGAGCGCAGTTGCGACCCCTTTTATAGCTCTTGGATCCTTCTAGTGGGCTCGAGCTAATAGTGTCGGTCAAGTATAACGTCAGCATAAACCGACGTTATAGTGTACGATAGTGTCGTTCATGTATGACGTCATCAAAAACTAATATTACAACTAGCAATAGTGTCAGTGAATGTTGACGTCATCTTTGAGCGACAATTAGCATATCCTAAAATCTTCGATGAACACATGGACAAGATCATTACAAATTACAGTACTGAGATTTTACAAAATCATTACAAATAGAGCACATGTCTTCAAGAGGTTTGACAGAGCTTGAAACTGCAGGGGCCGCGTCTACCTCCTGTTAAACGGTGGCGAGGTCCTCGGAGGCCGACGCCTGTCACTGGTCTGGCTCGGTCCGCGCCCAGAGGGGAACATGGAGATAAAATAGAAGATGTAAGTTAGAAGACTAAAAATATCATGATGACAGTAGTGCAAGAGCGAGAGAAGATGAGGACATTGTTGATGAGTGTCTGCATGCTCTTCACCTTGCGTCATTACATACTTTACTAAAATGAAATTGTAGGTCAAATGTCATTATATACTTTGAGGAAAAAAGCATTAAAGATATTGTTAAAGTTATTAGCAGTGTTTGTAGTGTCGGTTATCATGACGTCATAGTGCCCAACATTGTTAATCTTACTATATAAACGGGACTTGTCGCATCGTTCCACACTAAACCTGGTGGCCTTTTCATTTCTCGCGCGACGCCGTTACGCTGCTGAAATTTTTCGCCAACCATAAACCCGCCGCTGCCGCTCCCGTCGCTGCTCCTCCGGCACCGGCTGGGGCTACTCGATCGTCCTCTTTGACTCCGGCACTGGTCGCGGCTGCGCGTCCTCCTCCAACCTCCGACTGCACGTTCGCCTCCGACCTTGGCGCCCACCGCGTTTCCTGCTACGTACGGCTCCGGTCTCCCGGCATCTCCTCTCCTCCTCACCCACTCCGAAACCCTAATGTAAGTACCCTCAACCATTCTTTCCCAGTAAGCCACCTTCGCTTCCCCATTCTGGCAATCTGCAAACTGTAAGCTACCTCCCCTCCCCCATTCCGGCAATCTGCAAACTGTAAGTCGCATCCTTTCCCACCATAGTTCCTATCATTTCTTGTGGCTTCAAAATGTTACATGACATTTTTTATGTATATACGTATTATTTTTTAGTTTATGGATACATTGTAAGACCATCTTTGACACAAAGGTAAAATTTCTGATTCCTATGTTTCCCCTGTGAATTTGATCTGATTCCTGTAAAATTCTTGTGCGAATCTTGTGAAATTGCTGTGTGAATTACAATGTCGATTTGATGATGTCAATGACCGACACTACTTTGACACGGTCCTAAATTCTCTTATATACAGGAATGTTGCTATTGCTATATGTCACCTGGATTATAAACATAATCTAGTAGAATCAAATTGTAGGCACAATGTACTTTTCAGTTGTATTTGTGCTCGATGATGAAAGCAGACTAAGTGAGATGAGAGGGGCAGCATGGACTATATATACCTTGCAACTCGCGATATCAGATATGTGTTGCCATACGAGTCAAAGACCTTAAAGCGTTGGAAGGCTATTAAATTGGCAACCCGCACTGAGAGCAAAAGTCTTTCTATTCTGTATCCTCTTCTTTTGTTATAGATCATTGGTTCTCTTTCATGATACATCCAAAAATATGGGAAGGCTTGGGTAGTTGACTCCATTGATCGTAAGAGAAGTACAGAATACAATTTCTTGGAAGTCTTTGATGTGCAATGGCCTCTAATATTTTTTAAATTCTTTAGTGATATGATATTCATAATCATGACACAATATTTCTTATCGGTGACAGCTCTTAATTACAAGGTCTACATCAAGCTTGGAGGAAAAACCATCCAAAACGAAAAGAAAAAATATTGAACAAAACACTTTTTTCGTTACTACTACACCGTAATTGAATAATCTATATTACTATATTTTTGTCTATATCTTTGAGACTTTTAACCTTTCTGTTTTGTTCTCAAAGTGTGCAAAACAGGCTCCTGACAGTGTGCATTGTGACTACTATATGTGCAAATACATAGAAGCTGGCTATGAAAAATACATGACATTGCCCAACGATGATTATGTATGAAAAAATGTAATTACTTACAGTTTTAGTAATATTGTTATATGCATTTTCACACTGTATTGATATTTGTATTTTAGTAATTATTAATTATGTTCTTAATATTGGCAGTCAGACAAGCAGGTGCAAGTGCAAGGAAGCCAATTTGATGAAGCCACACTTAATGACATTGCATCTCAGATGATCCACTTCATGATGCATGAGTTTATTCATCCAATGAGTAAATATTATGAATTTTTAGGTGATGTGGCAGCACGTACAGAACTTGCTAATTGGTACGGGAAATATCACAATTCTGAACTAATTCGTCAAAATTTTTAGGCTGGGTAGAAAAGAATTAATGAACAAGACTGGAGTTGGCCAAGCAAATGAAATTTTAGTTGTTAGTTCTACGTGAATATTCATGTATATGTGTAAATTAAGCTGTTGTAGTGGATGAATTTGTGTACATATGTGACCCTAAACATTTACTTTGTGAATACATTGTATCTGTCAATATATTTTATTAATCTGTTATTTGCATTTGATTTGTGTTATTAAGATGGCTCTTATTGAAATACATGAAAGTGTCGGTTTTGTGACGTCACAGAAACCGACACCCCTAATCCAGAAATTAGTGTCGGTCATGTGACGTCATAATATATGACATAAGAGTCCTGTAAACAATGTCAAAAAAATTAACATCCTTGAGACCGACACTGTTGATAATGAGTGCAGTGTAGGTTGCATGACGTCAACAGAACCGAAACCACAGTGAAAATGTCAGTGTCGGTTCCATGACGCCATAATAAACGACACTGGTGTAACTAATAGCAGTGTCGGTCAGATGATATCATGATGTCCGACACTGCCGCTGTAGTTGTGTGGGTCGGGTGATATCATGCCAATCGACATTACTGTTTTTGTTACTAGTGTCAGTCAGCTGATATCATGTCGTCCGACGCTGTTTTTCTAGTTTTTGTATCGGTCTGATGATATCATACCCCCAACATTGCTGTTGTTGATACTACTGTCGGTCAGGTGACATCATGCCATCCGATACTGCTGTTTTTATGGCTAGTGTCAGTCTCACTGGCGTCATCTCCATCGACACTAAAGACACAGCTATCAGTGTCGGCCAGGTGACGTCATTTGACCGACACTGATAATTTGATTCAGTGTCGATTTCTCCAGCCGGATATTGATTATCGTTTACAGCAGTGTCATGTGAGAAGTGTCGCACAGTTTGATCGGCACTGTGGAACCTTATGCCTCGACATTAAAAGGGTTTTTTTGTAGTAGGAAAGAGAAACAAAAATGAAATGTCTACTCAATGTCGAATTCCACCTTTTATGCTTAGAACATTAGTTAGACATGACGTATTGTATTATGATTCATGTTTCTGTAAACAATCTATTTCGTTGCGTCATTAGATGAAAAAATGGAGAAAAATGTAAACTGCTAGGTTGGTAGCCTGTGTTTGAGCATTCTAAGCTCGTAGCATATAAATAAATTGTGTGCCATGGCGTTTGTTATCTTTGATCATTCTAATCTTGAACACCAATCAATTAAGCCAACATGAAAAATCAGTTATATTTTATTGAATGAGAACGTGCTTATTTAATTGTTCATACTACCTCTGTCTTGATTGTACCCTCTAACTATTTCCGAAAGACTAACACATTTCCTATTCAACTTTTTGTCGCTGTACTATGACCTCGCGTTCCTATTTGATGAAGTAACTCATTAGATTTCTCTATACCTGCCTAATTGATGAAGCATGATGTTAATAGTTTTATTGAAGTTCATTGAGCTGAATAAAGTTAAAGAGATCTAGAGAGAGGGGAAAAAGTCAACTCCTTGCTCCATGAGAATTCTTTGAGCATTTGCAGAGACTCCAACTTTGGCTCCTGTAACGTTTATTTTCTTAAATTAATTGCAATTCATTGAAAATTAATGTGTATTCATATTTCTTAATATATCTATATTTATATCTCCTCCTTGTTAGTATTATATTGTGATGTGTAAAAATCAATCTACGAGTTAGTGATTGTATTGTGATATGTAAAAAAATTAAACGTGAGTGAGGTTATCTTTAGGTACTTTCATTGTTAAAATAAATAAAATACCCCGCTCTAAACAATTATGTCTCATTTTGCAAATGTATAAATACACATTATCATCTTCTGGATACAAATTGTTACTCTTTTTATGACCGCCGAGTCGTAGCTAGCGACACTCTGCGCAGTTTTTGACGTACTCATACGCTAGAGAGAAGACTTCCGTTTCATACATACAGCTCAACGGCGGAGACAAAACTGGTGCTTGCTCTAATTTTTTGTTCACTTTAGCTTTTGAAAATAACTAAAATTTACTTAATTTTATTTTTATCATATCACCGGTCTAAAAGGTTTAGCACCAATCCATAAAACCATCCTTCTTTTACATTAGGTGGTTTTACTCGGACAAGAATGTCCATACGCGAACCCGCTTGCCCTTTCTGAATTCGTGTGCCCACAGGCCACAGGTCAGCCCCTACCGGTACGGGGCAGTCTTTCGTCCGTTCGCGGCGTCGCGTTAAGCCGTGGACGTCGCCATCGCACGGGAGGCAAAGCCTAACACCGGCACCGACGCACACCGGCCGTGGCCCCGCCGGCTTGATTCTCCGTGCCCCAAACCGGCACGCATCCTTTTGCCCTGCCCCGACGCCGAGCCCAAAGCATGGCGTGCCGGTGCGGGTGTTCCATCAGGCCCCCAATCATGACTTGTGTTGCTATACAAAATTATCAAGTGCTACAATATGCAACTGTTGGTGTTTGAATTAGAGCATGGCGCAACGGCCAATGACACGGACGTGGGTACAAAAAGTTTCATATATGTTACGAAAATGTTGAAATAGGTTGAAAATTGTTGAACGTCACGTAATAGGTGAGTTGGATTGGATTACTAAATAGGATAAGCTATTGGGTGACATAAATATTAATATTCATATATCGTCGCATATACGAGAGGTCTCTGGTGGATAATATATTGTATATTGAAATCGCGGCAATTAGATACCCATAGATTCCATGTAAGACTTGTTATACGCAGACTTGCTATACGCTTACACCACTCGACCATGGAGACATTCATCTACGACCAATAGGGTTTGTTCATACCTAGTACTTATGTGGTAATATTTAGAAGTCTCTTCATATACGGTGCTTTGGAAGTACCGGAGGTACTTCTACCTCTTCGATGAATCTCAACTATCGATTTTTAAAAATTGATATCGAGTCTGTCATTTTTGATACTAGATTCACTTTGATACCGAGTTTATTATTTTGGTATTTTGACTAGGTATCTATCTATTTTTAACCGTCAGATATCAAATAAACGACTAGGATTAACTCTAAGCATTGTAACACGATGTGCATGTTTGATGGGGGAGTAGTAGTTTTTTTATACTGCTTCCATATTTCATATGGGAACGGATTTTTTTTTTAACCAGATACAATATAATCTCTGCATGAATCGGTGAGCATAAATGTGTTCAAAATAATGTTAAACCTAATGTCTCCTTTAGATTAAGGAAAAAATTCTATTTTCTATAATTTTTTTCTATAAAATTACCGATTACAGAGTACTATGAAATTACTATACGATTTTTATGAAAATCAATATTCTAAAGGAGCAATAAGACGTTTTTTTTTAAAAAAAAACTCAAGATAAACCTGTTTGCTCCAAACAAACACCCGAGGCCGCCGAACCCGCTAGAGTTTGTAGGTCGTGGTGTTCGTCCGGTTTCCTTTCTCCTCCGAAGTCTGGAACGGCCGAACGCACTGCGGAGGAGCACGAGCCCCCGGGAGGCCGGGACACGCCGGAGCCGGAACACGTCACCGTCACGCCCGCGACACCGCACTCGCTTTTAATAAACCTCCCCGTCACTCTCTCGTCGCCCTCACTCCACCTACCTTTCTCTCTCTCGTCAATCTTCCCCACCGCCGCTTCCCTGCTCTCTCGGCGGTGACCCCTCCACCCCCATCCGGTGCCGCTGCGTCTGCCCGCGCGCCCTGCCCAGAAGCATGGCGTCGCCCGCCGTCGCGTCCCCGAGCCCGGCGAGCCCCACCGCCGTCACCTCCGCGAGCCGGGGAAGCCTCACCGCGGACACCACCGCGCCCTCGCCGGCCTCCCCGCCGCGGCGCGTCGCGTCGTCGCCGCCCGTCGTCGATGCGTCGGCGGCCTCCTCCCCGGCGTCCGAGCACTCCGGGGATCAGCTCTCCGCCTCCGACGCTGCGGTGGGTGGCGATTGCGTGCGAATTCGAGCACTCTCTCTCTTGGTTTCTGATGTGCCGCGGTTGCTTTCGATCGTGCAGAGCCCGTTGCTCGCGAGCAGGAGCGAGGAGTACAGGCTGCTGTTCCGGCTACCGCCCGACGAGGTAAAATTCGACGCGTTTGCAGTGGGGCGAGTCATCCCTAGCTGCTTCCTCTGCTTCTGCTATCTAGGTGTTGATTTTGGTTCATTAGAATTCGGTTCTGGGGGAATTTCATCATTCAAGTGGCTGTACTTGGGCTAAGAGGATTGAATTTCCTGGGGGCTTTGACTTTTTTGATGACCGGTCGTTTTCTAGGACTAACCGTATCATGATTATTTCGCTGCTGTACTGTTCCCTCTGAATTAAGGCAACATCGTGCTGTGGGAATTTGGTTTCTTTTATTGAATGTGAACAAGGCTAATGTTAGTCGAGTTATGATCGAATATAAACAAAACCTCGTGATAACTGTTAATGAGATGTTCACCCATTTGCCTTTTTATGATAATTGTTTTGTACTTTGATGAGCATCTTTGTGACTTCCTATTGACAGTTGATTTGATTACCGTATTCTAAGTGGACTTTAACTGACAATTTTCTCAATAATTTGGTTGATAATTGATTGAATTGTAGCATGTTGTATCACAATATGTGTAAATTTCATCTTTTGATCCGAGAGTAATTAAGGACTGGCTATGTGATGGTATTTATAGCTTATCATGTCCACTTAAATGTAGCGAAACATTGGGGTTAGATGAAATGCAATTAGTTGATGGCTTTTTACTAACATTTTCTATGATCCAGATTCTTGTGCAAGATTTTAACTGTGCGCTCCAAGAAAATATTCTTCTTCAGGTATTTATTTGCAAACATCATTCTGTCTTCTGACCATAGTAATCTGACGATATATTCATGTATCTTATATCCATAATGATTTCCTTGGAATGTGTGTACATTTTTAGTTAAAAACTCAAGTTCGTTGTGGCACACTGGATTTATCATGTATACACTGCTAATCAATTAGTCAAAACTATGCAAGAGTTGAGTTCAATCTTACATTGCAGTCCAGCTAGTATGGTGCAGATGTAGACATAAACATTAATTGTCCATACTACTGCAGGAAGAGTATCAAAGCTTAACATGTTTAAGAATTTGCTTCACCCAAGCTAGTGCAGCAAGTCTAGTTTTCTCCATCCAATTAGAGAATCTCCCAATATGTTGTTCTAAACAAATGCTTAAATTAAATGTTAACTACGTGACACCTCGTATGTTGAAAGAAGCCGCCTTCTCTCTGTTGGTTCATTTTTGTTCATGTTTTAAATTTTCTGTCTTGGACACTATGAAGGAAAAAAAAAACTTGATGTCATAAATTTCGGGTTTCTTTTAACTTATTCATTCGTTACTGTACTTTCAATTTCGTGAATGCTTTTACCGAGTAATCTATACTCTCTCCATTCTTAAATTGATGTCGCCGTTGACTTCCAACATTAACTTTGACCATTCGTCTTATTCAAAAAATTAGTTCAAATGTGTAAAATTTTAAGTTGTGAGTAAAATAATTCTAATGATAAATCAAATTATAACAAAATATATAATATTTATCAAAAAAAATTTAATAAGACGAATGGTCAAAGTTGATTTTAGAAGTCAACGGTGACATCAATTTAAGAACGGAGCGGGGTATGTCTAAGAATCCAGTAGCTTGTCAGACTGAACAGTCAAATTAAGTAGCAAATTTAACAATTTTATTAGGACAATGTTATTTTAAGTTGATCATTTACTGATTTATGTTGCTAAATATCTTTTCCTGCAGGGGCATATGTATTTATTTCTTCACCATATATGCTTCTACTCTAACATTTTTGGATATGAGACAAAGGTAATGAATGATCTGAAGACATGTCATATATAATCTTAAAGTATATTTAGTTGCATTTCCAGAGATGCTCTGACATCATTACCTTAATGCAGAAAACAATACCTCTGCAAGAGGTGACTGATGTACGTAAAGCAAAGACAGCTGCCATTTTCCCTAACGCGATTGAAATTATTGCTGGTGGTAAAAGGGTGAGAATCCCATCTTGCTCCAAATTCGGTGTTTGTGTCACATTATAGAAACTCTTACACTCATATTTTGATACATGCAGCACTTTTTTGGATCTTTCTTGTCACGTGATGAAGCTTATCGGATTATAGTAGATGGCTGGGAGCAGCATGTAAGTGATGCAAGAATGCTTCTTGAACGCCAGGTTAGCACCATTCATTAATGACCACATAATTACTTCAACCTTTTGACTCACTGCCACATAGGAGGTTCTGTTTATTTCTAAACTATTATTCATATTTCTCTTTGAAGGATGCAAAATCAGCGAGTAGCAGTGAAGAAAATGGTTATGTTTTATTTGAAGGAGCAAAGGAGTCTAAACAAGAGGAAGATTCATCAACCCTTGAGAGGTTTTTACATTCTGAATAGTAGTACTGGGATTTCGCATGTTTAAATGACCTTCCTTTCTCCTTGAACTAATTGTGTTTCTTGATTCAAACTTATTATATTGTAGGTCTGCCATGGGTACAACTGCCGCAAGTAGTACTGATAGTGGTGATTCAGGCATAAATATCTCCAAAAGGGTTTCAAAAGTGCAGGAGGATGGACTTGAAGACAACACTGTTGAACTTAGCCCATTCAGTTTGGATCCAGTGGATGATGATGCTCCTAATGGTTTGTTATGATCTTCCTTTTCCTATTCATTTTTATATTAATAGTTACTATGTTAGCCATTCTTACATTACTGTCTTGCTAAATGGTCGTTGTACCTTCTCTCACAGTACCTGAATCCTATACTATGATCATGGAGTCAAAGTTTCAGGTTAACTAAATTTCATTTTTCATTTTACTGGTCCTGGTATGACTTCATGGTGCTGACATCCTATGATCCTAACAACAGGTTTCTGTGGAGGTCCTTTATAATATGTTATTTTCTGATGCTGCTTTTGGCTTTTTGGATGATTTCCACAAAAAATGTGGTGATAAAGGTTAATGCTAGATTATCTTACCCTTTCCAATTAGCTCATTTTGGTTAAATAGTAATATTGAATTGATTGATTGGTGACCTACAGAATTTAGTTGCTCCAAATGGTCTCTGGATGATCAAGGACGACTTGTAAGGAATGTCTCGTTTTTGCATCCCATCAAGATTTATCTTGGTATATCAAGAGCATTCTCCTAATTTTGATTGAATAAATTTTTTGGTAGAGAATATTGTGTGCAGTAAATTCTATAGTATAAATTTTGATCTATCCAACTTTTTATAGGTGCGAAATTTGGGACTTGTCAGGAGGTCCAGAAGCTTCAGGTTTATAGAAACAGGTTAGTCTAGGACATTACCATTCTCATTCAGCCATGATGTGTTCTTTTGGATGATTATGGAATTAAATTGTGTTTTTCAAAGAAGAAATTTTTGCCCAAGTTGTGTTTCAAAGAAGAAATTTTTGCCCAAGTTGTGTTTCAAAGCAGAAGAAACTTTTGTCCGTAGTTTTCTACTTGTAATGTGGGTTTTAGCTCGAGGAGTCTGTTCATCATTTCAGTAGATTGTGATGTGCATTTTTAACCATGTAATTTTATAATGAGATACACAGATAACAGCTTTTTGTGTTGCTATTCACTGTTATCATTTACATTCAGAAATGATTGTATCCAGTCCACTGTATGTTACATCCTCTCTTTCGATTTTACCATATTGTTGTTTCTTCTAGTTTGTGTCTATCCGAGTTATCTGATAGTATTTCCTTTTTTTTTTACTTGTTAACAGACATCTGGTGATTCAGACATCTCAGTCAATCGGTGATGCTCCATACGGCGACTACTTCACTGTTGAGGTGAGGAATCCAAAATGTGGATGATAATGTTGATTTATCTAGTTTTTAATTGCTGTTGTCTGATAAACGAGGAGAACTATGTTTTCTCATGTAATTGACATATTTTAAGGCAAGTTATTCCTACTCTCCACTCTATTCTCTGGGAAACGGCATACTTAGAATTTCAATGGTATTTTGTTAAATTCACAGTATGATAAATGATTTTCCTAGTAAAGTTAGCTTACTAACTCTTGCGTTCACTATTTACCTATAGATTACTTTCATTAATAATAGTGACAAGCTTGATTGTGGAATCAAAGTTCAGCGAAAACTGAAGCAAAAAATGTAGTTGTAGATCAAAATAAATTAGTATAAAAGGCCAAACTTAACTGTTTCAAGAATTAGACATGGCTATAAAAAACCAGCATTGTCAAGGAAAAAGAATCCTGTTGTTGCATCAATAATTTATTAATTGAATTCCAACTTCATGTCCATAAGCCTTTTGAAGATAGGTTATACAAATATCTACTTGCTCTTATCAGTAATCTGTTTGAACTTATTGTCATGTATATAGGGTATTTGGGATGTTGAACAAGACAACAAAGATGGGAGCAGTTGTTTCCTCAGGATATACATTAATGTCTTCTTCTCGAAGAAAACCATCTTTAGAGGTATGATTTTAAAATAGATAACTCAATAATCAATATTCTTAGGGCCTATTTGGCCTTGCTTTCTGCGGTTTTGCTAGCTGAAGTTTTTTCCTGCTATAGTTAAGCCAGCTAAAGAGAATATAATAAGATTAATAATAATAAGATTATGTTTTCTTTCACTGGAACTGTGGAACGTTCATTGGTGGGTCGATGAACCTGTACACTATGCAAAGCAAGTCCTGATGTTACTTATTACATATTTCTTTGGTCAAGATGTTTGTTCACTATTTCCAGTTTTCATGAATGGAACATGAAGGTTAAGGGACTACTGCTTATTATTTAAATTTTTAAATCTCAGGGAAAATAGAGCAATCGACCAAAGATGAATGCTGTGAAGTTTTCGGGCTCTGGATTAAGCTGGTATGTCTTTTCTTATCTGATGATAAAATTGTTATACATAGTGTTTAGATGGTGAACAGTATACATTGTATTTAATTTTTCCTATCGTATATTTTTAGGGTCATGATCGTTTAAAGCAGGAGAGCAGCTCTCAGTCGAAAGGTGTATACATTTACTATAGTTCTTGTGCTAATTCTTTTTGTACAATTTCATCTTCTTTTCAATATGAATTACATTCTCTTTAGCTGCAAACAATAAGCTTTGAACCAATTATTGATTGCCTCTAGACGCACCTACAGGTGCCTCCAGCTTAATAAAATCTGATCTTCAATCGGGAGATGCAGCAAAAGTGGAAAATACTTTGGAAAATGCAGTGCCGGAAGTGACTTCCATGCAAAACGGGTCTGGCGATACAACCCTCATTCCTCCTATCCAGAGAATAGGAAGAGATTCTTCTGTAGCTTCCACTTCACCAGAACTGTGGGGTTCACTAAAAGCATATATGAGATCAAGCCAATTTGGTCCAATGCTAGCAGTGGCACTGGTGGCCTTAATTTTGCTAATGCAGGCAAGTACTTTTGGCCATTTATATGTATGCACTCTATTTCAGATAATACAGTCCTGCTGCTGGATCTTTGGGCATTCAGTGGTTCCATCAGAGAATTTAATGGTGAAAATGAAGAGTAATCCCTTATTCGCCCTCGAAAATTTATCCAATCCCTTATTCACCCACAAAATTTTCCAATTTCCTTATCCGTCCTCATTCTTAATTTTTCTTCTCTAATTCATCCTAACTGCTATATAATAACAGATTTTTTACCCATCTAAGTTAAAAAAAAGACCAAAATACTTTGAAACTATGGGAAGTAAAATTTGATATTCTTAAACATTTATGTAACTACATCAAACATAACAAAAAAATGACTTCAAAAATATGAAAGAAATATGTTTTCATATTTTTTAAGTCATTTTTTTTGTTATGAAAAGATACATGTTTAAGAATATCAAATTTTACTTCCCTTAGTTTCAGGGCATTTTGATTTTTTTCAACTTAGATGGAAAAAAATATGCTTTTATGTAGCAGTTAGGGCGAATTAGGGAAGAAAAATTAAGAATGAGGGCGAATAAGGGAATTGAAAAATTTTGTGGGCGAATAAGGGATTGGATAAATTTTGAGGGCGAATAAAGAATTCTCTCGAAAATGAATTGAACTACACATAGAAAAAATGAATTTTAGCTAAGCAGTGACATTAAGATGGTAAATGACTGTCTACAGGCTTATTGATACTCATGTTTGTTGCAGGTAACCATCATAGTTCTACTTGCTAGATCGCCCCAGGTCCAAATGGCTCCTCATGGGGCCTCCATGAGCAGCTTCAGCAGCGCAGAAAGCATAGAGTGGGTGCAGAAACGAATAAGCTTACTAGGCGAGGAGATGCAGCTAGCGGAGGCGCACATGGAGAGGATGAGACTCGAGTTTGCCTGGCTCAAATCCTACCTGGAGAGACTGGAAAGGCTGAGGAGCAGCTCATGACCGAACTGCTGTGTGCATACTTGAGGGTTTACAATGGTCACGATGTGAATGCGGACGTGAATACAACTCAAAGAGATGTAGGTACAGTTACAAACAGAAAACGGCAAACAACAGTTAGTGTTGGTGTTCTTTGTTTCTTTAGAGCGTACAATTACAAACAGAAAAGGACACTGTTGTTAGTGTTGGTGTTCTTTGTTTCTGTAGAGCGTACAGCTACAAACAGAAAGGGTAAACTGTTGTTAAAAACGTCGCCGTAAGGCGAAGATGTGAAATCCTGGTAATAGGTGGTCGATGTAAACATTCGGACCTTCCCCGCTGGGTGGTGTAATAAACTTTTGATTGTGTGATGCGTCTGGTTACATTGTCTATACTGGTGGTGTTTCCCGACTGCTCTATTTCTCTGATGACTGACACCGTTTTAAATGAATTGCAATTCAGTAGATTTTGTCCCTGATAAAATTTGGCTCACCAGGATATCAAAGTTCATAAGAGGAAGCAAAATGGATATTGTGACCATACACATGATCGTCGGTGTGTCACATCAAGAGCCTTTTGGTACGGATTATGATTATTAAAAAAATCTCATACTTTGGATTATTCAAGAAAATAACTTATCCAATTTATGTATATAATTTATCCAATATGAATTATCACCGTGATGGGAAGAGAAAACTGGCAAAAAGCTATTATTTGTAGCTTATCAGTGCTAGTACAAACTATAAAAATGATTAAAAGTGATTATAAGCATAATCAATTATGGTTTAAATGTTTGGCAGAGATTATAGTATAAACTGTGATAATCATTAGCAAAAATGGCCTCATAATCTACCAAACAGGGCCTACATTTGATTCAACACTATTAAGCTCAGAAACAAAAGAAGCAGCACCTCTAGAGCTCAGAAAAATTTCATCATCGTCGCAAAAATTCAAGTGGGAAGGTAGCACAGGTACCAAGATTTGCATGTAGCCCTCACGCACAAAAGATTTCAGAATCCTAATACACAGCAAGACCAGGCTGTCCAGACAAGCCACAAGGCTTTTTTGGTAATAACCTATGACAGGATCATACACGCCAAATTCCAACCCTTCAGTAGAAGAAACCAAGAACCTTGCCTCCGACGTTCTTCCGTCGGGCCTCCTCATGGTCCATAATGCCAGCAGAAGTCGTCAGCACGATGTAGCCAAACTAAACAACAAGAAAGAGGAAGTACATGTTAGCACAAGATGTTAAAAGTGTATATAATCCAACAGCTCATGAAGAAAGGAAGTAAACATTAGTCGAGTCACCTGACGAGATGGCAGCAGCCTAGCAGTCCATCCCTCGATCTCTTTGACACCCACATCAAAGCGAGGGCTAATGACCCCGCACTTGTTCAGCCTTCCGTTCAACTCAACCACAATCTTTCCAGCACGGTGATCATCCACGTACTCAAACTCACCAATGTACCCTATTGGATGCAAAATAGTTCAGGAACATATCCCCCACTAAAGCAAAACAATTAACCAAGAACCTACCATGACGCTGCATGACGATCAAAAACTTGATAATGACCTTGGAAGAGGGTCGGATCATCACCTGCCGCTTCCCTCTCTTCTCGGCATTGTACATGGACTTAAGTGCATCGTTAAGCACACTGACCCTCACCATGCTGACCTTACCTTTAAAAGAACAAACAATAAATGTCATAACAAACTCCTCATAATGAATATGTGAGGACAACTGCACTTATCAAACATAATCACAGGAAGAATGAAAATAAGTACCTTTGGTTCCCACATCAATGTAAATCTACCTATGCTAAGAGCATACAAAATCAGATAGCACGAATGAGCAAGATGAGAATACCACCAGGTCAACCATGACCAAAATCATGGTTTTCACAACACAAATAACTAATTCATGAACCCAACAGTACAAGCTAGCAGTTCATCAAATAATGAACCTGAATAAATGTCACTAGTGCCACCTGCTCACTATTTCATATAACCACAACCCTCCTGATTAACAAAAACTAATGCCGGCCCACTGCACCATAAATTAAGTAATTAATAACCCTTCAATGGAAATTCCTACATAGTATATACACAACAAGCATTCGTCCTATTTATCCAATACATTGATCAGGAATCAAATTATCAAGTGGATATCGAATGCATCAAGCCATCTTGAGCAAACACCACGAAATCCCAGGCTCAGTGCCTTATAATCACAGTGATGTCTTCAAAAACAGCACAAAACGCGCAATTAAGTTTATAGCCTGAACGTAGTATAAGAAAACACCGAAAGCAGCTCGGTTCTAGAACACAGGACCACTCCTGGGGAGACGAGGTTATCACGCAGAATCGATCGGCAATATTACCATCTTTGATGAGCACTGTGGTGAGGATCACAGCCACAAGATCGGGATGACGCCATTGACCATCTCAATTAGCACAAACGGTTCATAAGAATAACTGGACACGAACTGACTCCTACTCGCCTGCTCCATCGTGATGATGTAACAAGAGGGAGGGAGAGAGATCTTGAACTGACCTCGAACGACCGCGCGACTGCGACGAGGGAGCGGGGGAGGCGGCGGCGCGGCAGAGGAGAGGCGACGGTAGTAGGGTTTCGTGGCCCTCAGCGAAGTGCACTTTATATGCGCAGCCGCGCAAGGTAGGGCTTCCTTCTTGGCCGTCCGATCGTGCGTGCGATCCCCTCCTCAGTTACATCATTGCCGTCAGATGCAGCGGGGCTGTTCGAGCCTGCTCTGCAAAACCCGGTGCCGTTTGGTAAATGAGAAATAATATATAGGTTTAAAATTAGAAAATAAATAAATTGTTGAGATTTAATAAGATGAAGAAAGAAAAAGTGTAGATCTATATTAGATTTAGTAATTTTAAGAATTTGGATGAAAAAAATATGGATAGCGGTTTAGAGACCAGATTATAAAATACGATTTTCTAGTTTTTAACTTGTCTAATGACCTCTTTGCTCTTTCTTTTAAAAAATCTACAGTGTCAGCACTCTGTAATTACCTCAGATTTGTGAATCAAAAAATGTTTTTTGTCAGTTATAATTTGATTTTAGCTAAGGTGAGGAAATATTATGAGATTATAGGAATCTAGGGATCTCGATTTTATACTCGTGTTTAGAAGCAGATCCAATTCTATAATGTGAATTATTGTAATTTAGGTGGATTATGAGTTCCTTGTGGTGTTCTAGCGATCCTCTAGTTATCCTCTCATCTACCCTTGATCTAAAACCTTCACCATATCTTAACCGCACAATTAAGCGTTGGGTCAAAAAAATGGTGGGGACACCAAAAGAGTTGTCACGCTCTTTACTCAATTCGCTTTTAAAAACGTTAACAAATGATGTTATTTTTTACTATTCATCTTACTCAAAAATATAATAAATATATTATATATTTTGTTAATAATTTATTTTATCATTAATTATATTTAAAATATCATACTTTTCATATTGAGATAATTTTTTAATAAAACAAACGGTTAAAAATGACTACAATGTTAATATTTTAAAATCAGAGGGAGTGACATGATTTACATTGAGTTTGGTCCTCGTCTCGATCTATAACAGGAACAGGGACGGCCGTTTCTCCTGTAGCCTCTTTAATCATGTACTTCCACAACAATTTTAGGGAAAATTAGATTGGCGACATGAAAGATCAGAGTTTAGGAATTTAACATCGCACTGCTTCAGATCAATTTTTTAAAATCTACCATTCCGTCATTTTCATTACTAATGTTAGTTTAGACTTTTTCCCTCCACTTCTTCCCCTTCATGTCTTTTTCCTTCGTCCCATTCACGAGCTGCAGCAGCTAGATCCCCCCCCCCCCCCCCTGAGTACAGAGCAAGAGCCATCACTTGGTTCAGGGTTGGAGGCGGCAGCATTACGAAGAAAGGGCGAGAGGTAGGGCTGACGACACCAGGAAGGGGCAGGAGGTGCGGAAGGCATCACCAGGAAGGGGGCGGCAGCGGTGACAACACCAGGAAGGGGGCGTCGGTGGCGGCACCTCGAAGGGGCTAGTGGCGGCAGTATCTGGAAGGGGAAGGTGGTCCAAGGCTAGCGGCAACGGCAACCAGGTGGACCGGTGCGGCAGCGGCACACTGGTAGGGTGCTAAGAACCAGGAGCAAGGTGGAGGATGGCTAGCAGCGGTTAGTGCATGGAAGATGTGGTGTACCGGCAAGACAGGTGGCAGTGCACAGGCAGAGGCAGCGTATGGAAGAGGAGACGCACGGGCAGGGTGGCACGCCGGTAGTGCGACTAGCGGCGTAGGAGGTTGGGGCGGCGCCACAGTGGGATGGGGCAGGCGGTGGCGCAGAGGATTGGGGACAGCGGCGACAACACACTGGGATGGAGGCGGTGACAACACACTGGGATGGGGTGCGGTGTGCCAGAGGGATGGGGGCGGTGGCACAGATGGTGGCAGCACAAGCGGCGCAAGGGGATGGCGGCTGCGGTGAGGGCAGGGAGGCGCACAGGATGACGGGAATGAGCTGTCCATGCATGAGGGCAAATATGTCATTTGGATTTCTCATATCATTTAAAAAAAATACAAAACCAACTAAAATGTGACAGAAACAAATGGAGCGGTAGATTTCTAAAAAATGATCTTTCAGCGCTATATGTAGCGAAGCAGTTTGATGGTAAATTTTTAAACTCATGATCTTTCGGCGTCGCCAATTCAATTTTTTCAAAATTTTATTGATTTTACATAGTAGTTCCAATAGAACTTCACTATGTTTGTGGGAATATACATGGGAGGAGTGCAATGGAGAAGGGAAACCAAATTTCAGAAATAGGATATGCTGCTTCTTGTCAATTTAGAGTGTGATTGGTATCCTGCGTGAGCCTGAGCCAACCTCTCCAGATGCATTATCTTTCTGCATTCACGTGATTGGTTGTGCAGCATGACCTGTGCAGTACAAGCTGCTGCTGTTTGGTTGGTTGCATCTTTTGGTCAACCTATCTCACATGATGCAAAAGTAGCCATCAAGTCTGACTCATAGGATACAAATTCTAGTTGTGATTGTGTGGAGCCTGGCTTGGACGAGCTTCTTCATCTCAACTGGTGCGAGCTAGGATCGCTCATCCGAGAAAATAAGGGTGTGTTTGCTTCGCTGCATGCGGCCCGGCCAGGCTGGCTGCGTGCAGCTAACGGCTAATCGGTTGGCTGCATGCATACCAGAGCCAGGTTGCTGTCATGCAAAATTGGGAGCCGGGCCTGGCTCAGTGGAGACGGAAACGAAGTTCGTTTCCGGTGAGCCAGGCTTCGGTGATGCAATCTTTAACACATACTTTTTCTTTTTTTAAATAGATGTCGTCGTTAACTTTTACAATCAACTTTGACCATTCGTCTTATTCAAAAAATTTACTCGAATGTGTAAAATGTTAAGTTGTGATTCAAATAACCCTAACAATAAATCAAATAACATCAAAATATATAAAATTTATCAACTTTTTTGAATAAGATGAATGGTCAAAGTTGAATTTAAAAGTCAACAACGACATTAATTAAAAAACAGAGAGAGTAATTAATTATTAATCAGTATATATTTAATAATATTTAAATAATTTAACTTAAATTAATATTTTAGAGAATAAATTATGTATTGTAGTATATGTTATATTAAAAATATTATGATTAACTTATTATTTTAATTTTTTAATTTAATATAATAGATGTTCGTACTATCAATAAAACACTGTCTCTTCTCAGTCTACCTCTCTACATGCAATCTATCAAACAAATTGCCTAATTACAATGAACTTGTCTCATTGCATACAAATTAAGCTGGGACATAGGGCAACCAAACAGACCCTAATTGCGCCCCTGATGAAGATCCGCCTGAAAACGGAGGGTTCCGGGTGAACCGATCCCTGAACCTGCGCTCCCTTCGGTGAAAAGTGGTTCGAGGTTCAATCCGTCCTGTTTTTCCAGACGAACCACTGAGCCATTGATTGCTTCAAACCTTTTGACGGGACTGAAGCGCAATACATCTAGGTCGGGCAATGGGATGAAGCGCGGGTATAGATGCAGCCGCTCCAGCAAGCCTTGCAAAACGAGCTCGGCGAGCTTCCGCTCAAGGTGTGCCCTGTGCTTGGAGAGCGCGGCTATGGCGAGCACGCATGTCGAGGTTGTCTTTGCCGCCGGCGCCGCACCTCGCGGTGCTGATCTAGTGGTCGTGTGCATTCAACCCCGGCGACGTCGCATCCATCAGCTACTACCTGCCCGACGAATAAGCGAGTGTAACTAATCCATCGGTGAGCTCGCAGCGTTGGATCGGTCACCGAGCAAAGTAATGCGGTGCAACTGGATTTAACCTAGGATTGAGATCCGGAGAGGACAGCTGCAATGAAGAGTTGAATTTAGGTTCGATTCACGTGAGGGTCGAACGATTAGTGACCCTATCAGATCCGCTTTGGCACAGATTTGAGCAGAACCGATTCAGAGGTAAATTTAAGGTTAGGTTCGTGAGATTTCACGGGTCAACCAAATTAGTTTTCAGGCCGAGATGAACAGCGATGCCCAATCATCGCCGTGTGAGTTATTAGTAGGACCTGGTCCCTATAAACCCACATTTTGGTGACCCTAGTCAGTGTGTCACCGGATTTGTTCAATGATAAAAAATTTACTGTATACCATAATTCAAACGTGTGCTAATTCTGAAATTATATCCTTCCTTTCCTCTACTTTGATCATGGCCTTGTTTTTTTTTTCTTTCTTCATTCACTATTCCACGGTACCAGCAGCTTGCAGAAGCAAGGAAGACGAAGATACCGAGATCGCCAACACCTGGAGGGACAGAGTCCAGGAATTGTTTGAAGCTGTATATAGCTGCCAAAATGTTCTTGGTCGTATACTGAATTTGATCGAAAATAAATTATTTGCCATCACAAACTACAACTATTTACATTATACTATACAACAATCAAATAAGCGATGTAATATAGTGGCTGATATGCTCACGATCTTAATCAATAGGGCTAGAGAGGAGGGGCAAATTAAAGGAGTCATACCTCATTTAGTAGATGGAGGATTATCCATCTTCTAATATACGAATGATACTATTCTGTTCATGGATCATAATCTCGTTAAAGCCACAAACATGAAACTCTTACTTTGTGTGTTCGAACAAATATCCGGACTTAAAATCAATATTTATAAAAGTGAGATCTTTTGTTTTGGTCGAGCAAAAGAATTTGAGCAAAATTATGCATCTTTATTTGGTTGCCAATCAGGTTCATGCCCTTTTAGATACCTAGGCACTCCAATGCATTTTAGAAAACTAAATAATTGAGATTGGAAAGTAGTTGAAGAAAAATTTGAGAAAAAATTAAGCAGCTGGAAGGGCAAACATATGTTTGTAGGGGGAAGATTGGTCCTCATAAATTCAGTTCTCACAAGTCTTGTATATGTTATCTTTTTTTGAGGTTCCTAAAGGAATCTTACAAAAATTAGATTACTACAGATCACGCTTCTATTGACAAGGTGAGAACCATAAAAAGAAATATAGATTAACCAAATAGAGTATCCTTTGTCAACCTAAAGAACAGGGTGGCTTGGCGATTAAAAATATTGAGATTCTGAATCAATGTCTTCTAAGCAAATGGTTGTTCAAGCTAATAAATGAGGATGACATGTGGCAACAAATAATTAGGAATAAATATTTAAAGGATAAACCCCTTGGACAGGTACACCACAAACCTGGTGACTCACATTTTTGGACTGGACTAATGAAAGTGAAAGAAAAATTCCTAAACTTAGGCTCTTTCATTGTCGGAGATGGGAGTCAAATACGGTTTTGGGAAGATAAGTGGGCAGGAAAACATACTCTCAAGGAAAAATTTCCTTCTCTGTATCATATAGCAAGGAAGAAAAATATCACAATAGCCAATGTTTTTGGTACTATACCACTTAACATTTCTTTCCGAAGAGCTTTAGTGGATCACAATTTGCATCAATGGCATAACTTAGTCTCAAGTATTGCTTTTGTCACAATTATTGATCAGAGAGACCAATTTAGATGGGATCTACAGGCCTCAGGAATCTTTTCAGTCCAATCAATGTATAGCCATCTAATTAATGATGGAGTAAGAGTGAACAACAAGGTTATTTGGAATCTGAAAATGCCCTTAAAAATTAAGATATTTATGTGGTACTTACATAAAGGAATAGTTTTAACAAAAGATAACTTAGCCAAGCGGAATTGGCAAGGTAACAAACAATGTTGCTTTTGTTCCAAGAATGAAACTATAAAGCATCTTTTTTTTATTGTTATCTTGCCAAATTCCTATGGACAATAGTTTTTCTTGCTTTTAATTTAAGTCTACTTGGAAACTTTACTCATATCTTTGGTAGTTCGTTAACTGGGTGTGACTCTAAAACAAAAAAAAAATTCTATTGGCTGAAGCATCTGCTTTGTGTTGAGCTATTTAGTTAAGTAAGAACGATATGGTTTTTAACAAAGTTTCAATTAAAACTTATATGCAGGTTATATGGAGAGTCACACATTGGCTACGATTCTGAGCACACTTACAAAGAAGTGAGGTAGATAAGAGATGATTCAAGGCGCTTGCTGCAAGTTAGAGATGCTAATTATGCAGCTCTTCATCAACCATGAATGGAGTTCTCGACTTAGAATTTCTGATTAAACTGCTTAGCGGAACTTAATTTATTTGCTGTTCTTTATCTACTAGCTAGTGTTAGTAGATGTTGATGCATGCGTGTGGACTTGTAATTGGCTGTAACCTCTCATGAGGCCAAAGCGGGAATGTTTCTTTCCATTATCTAAAAAAAAAAGTAATTCTTGCAAACACTTAGTCGATCATGGCGCCGCCGCCGTCGGTTCGAGCAGGCCACACTCGAAGTTGGTGTGCTCGAGGAACGGCCCGAGCCTGACGAGTCTGGGCACCACCACGCCGTCACGCAACGCGCACACCGCCGCGTTCTCCCACTGCACCAGCGCGCCCACCAGCCCGGCGCGCGCCGTCAGCGGAAACACGCGCGCCCACCGCTCGTCCTCGTACCCGCGCATCGCGTCGCCGAGGCCGTCCGCGTTCCCCGCGTTGACGGCGCCGGCGAGGCGGCGGGCCAGGACAACGGCGTCCTCGAGCGCGCAGCACGCGCCCTGGCCGAGGTTGGGCGTCATGGGGTGCCACGCGTCGCCGGCCAGCACCACGCGGCCGCCCTTCGACGCGCGCGGCGCCAGCCCCGGCCAGAGCCACCTGTCCACAAGCGGCGTTCTCACTACGGCGCTGTCGGGAGTGCTGCCCATCACGGCGAGGAGGTCCGACGGCCACCCGCGGACGAGGTCCAGCGCCTCGCGCTTGAGCGCCGCCGGGTCGGTGATCTTTGGCCCTGCCAAGAAAGCCACCACCATCATCCCATTGTCAGCAACAGGAATTCATGCCATTGGAGGTGCCACGCAACAACAGAGCCATGGCCATTCAAGCAAAAACTGTCCACATTCTTCCAAGTTGTAATTTTTTCTAACATTTCTTTGGAGCAACTCCTATATACAAATATATTTACAACTAAGGAATAATCAGCATTTACCATTTTGCTGCATACCTGGAGATTCTCTGTTGAAGCAGATGAACCAGTAGACTTTGGTCGAGGAGACCGGGACAAAGCCAGCACGAACCCCTCGGCCGTAGATGTAGTTCACCTTGGGCTCAAACGGCTGGCCGTCGTCGTACACGGAAAGCCCCCGGAATGCCATATGCCCCACGTACCGGGGCTCGGAGAAGCTCATCCACCTCGCAATCGGCGAATTCACTCCATCGCAGCCGATCACTATCTGCCAATGTTGTTTTTCTTTAAGTCAAAATGGTGAAAAGGTGTTTATTTCTATCTGTTTACTAAACCCCATCAGAACTGAAATTGAAGAACATAATATCTTAACGTTTCTACTATCATAGATTTGCTTGAAAATGAAGATTGTTCAATGTAGAATGTTTGAAATTAAATTTTATCGACGAAAACATTTTGCGCTCACCTTGGCGAGAACCTGTCTTCCATCTTCGAGTTCTAGCAGAGTGCCATCAGGTCCTTGCTGTGTAATCGATTTCAATTTCGATGAGAATGATATCGTATCTGGTGGCAGCTTAGAAGCAAGGGTCTCCAGAAGCACTCTTCGCTCCACTGCCCGTACTTCCTGTCTGGCAAAAATGCAAGGAGAAGTTATCTCTCAGTCACTTGAAGCAAATAACACTCGGGTTGATTACAATGGATTGAAGAAACGAAGAACATTCTAGGAACGAAGAGCGAAATTAGTAGTAGTATTTGACAAGGAAGGTCCAAGAGAGAAGGTGAGAATTGCAGTACCCAGGAGCTTCTTCCTCGAACGAGAATTCACGCAAAACCCGTCCGCCATCCGCCGGCGATCGCATCCGCATCCTGCGCCCGGCTGGAAGGTCACAGTGCAGCTCAGAACACACAAAGGGTGATCCACGAAACCAACAGAACAGATGCTCAAAGTGATGCTTGGGTTTGCTGGATTTGGATTAGTAACGCTAACGCACCCCTGGATGCGGAGGTACTTGGCCCGGAGCTCGTCGGCGACGCCGACGGCGTCCAGCACGCGCCACCCGTTCTTGAACAGCGTCAGGGACGTGCCGCCGGCGCGCAGGGTCGGGCCCTGCTCCAGCACGGCGGCGGCCACGCCGAGCCGGCGCAGGGCGAGCGCGGTCGCCAGACCCGCCACGCCGGCGCCCACGATGACGATGTTCTCCTCTGACCGCAGCGGCGTCGCCGACGCGGCCACAACGCTGCGGCGTTGACGAGGAACATGGGAGGAGGAGCGAAGGGTAGCGGAGAAGACGGAGGTGGAGGTGGCCAGCGCCATGGCAATGGCAGGCATTTCTTGGACAGGAGTTGGGGAAGAGGCGCCATATGGCTGCTGTAGTCTTTGAGAGTTACAGGTTTGGAAATCTGGAGGAGTTGGAGCCACATGTTTCTGAACAGAGTAAGAGAGCAGGCATAGGACACGTCCACGCATGACCTGATCACAAAAAAATCGGCTGTGATTTGCAGAAGACTACTGTACTCTTTTTCTAGTACTATCTGGCGAGTGCCTTGGTCTGATCAGGATACAATCATCAGCCATCTCAATGAAATATCATGCCGTTCCAAACGTCATATATTAGCTTACCATTATTTTCTGAATTCTGTCAAATTGCACACAATTTTCAGATACCGTCCCATGAATACCAGCTCAGTTTTTTTTAAAAAAAATGGTAGTACTAGTGTTTCAGAATTACTGTTTTGTGAAGGAAACATGATTGTTCATATTTGCGGTCTGCAACTCAAGTCTGTTAAAAGCAAATAAAAATGCTTCATGCCAGGCAAGACATGCTAGCTCAAATCCATCAAACCAAACAAATTTAACTGATCACCTGTTTTGTTTATTTTAGATTACATCAGTTGTTTGACAATCACAGTACATCAAACGAGGCACAGAGGCAGAAACTCAAGCCATATAGGGTCTGGAACATCTGGCTATTATGCATGACTCTGTAGGTCTGAGACAAAGCCAGCTCAACGAAGGAAACAGGCACCCAGTACTACGAAGTTCAAGACTCGTAGATCCAGGGATGAAGGTTGCTCTTCCACTCTGCTATGCCTTCAGGGAACCAAAGAGCGATCTCCTTCTTCCCGTTCTCCACAGAGTCACTTCCGTGGATGACATTCCTGCACAAGAGACAGCATTAATACAAGATGGATTTCAGGGATTCCTTTTTCTTTTGAAGGAAAGCTATGGATCCAAATAGCATGGGCTGTTTAAATAGATTGGTCATAGTGACTGGTATATATGAAATGTATGCTTAATACATATTCCAAAATACATATCCTCACTTGCCTGACTGACATGTGCTAAATCCAAAAGGTAAAAATTACTAATGTATGTGGCTAATCACTTAAGCATCAATACAAACTTCCAAGTGTTCAATCTGAACTATGCATTACAAAGTAAATCCATTGCATCAAGAATAAGATAAAAAAAAATATAGGCAAGTAATTAATGGCACAGATAAGTGTATTTGACCTGCCAACTTCCACAGCATAGTCACCACGGATAGTGCCTGGAGCTGCCTCCCAGGGCCTGGTAGCCCCAATGATCCTGCGACCAGTCAGTACAACATCCTTCCCTTCCCAGACCATTGCAACAACTGGACCAGAAATGATGTACTCCACCAAACCGGGGAAGAAGGGTTTGTCAGCGAGGTCAGCATAGTGCTTCTGTGCAAAAGACCTTTCCACATTCATAAACTTCATTCCTGCATTATAGGAAGTTCATTAACACCACCATCTCTTCAAAATTATTTTTGTATCAAGAAACCTCAGGGATGAGTAGTCACTGAAAACCAAAGAGCGGTGGCCCTGATCCTAGCCGCTTTTATGTTTTAACAAAGTACTAATCTGCGGTTGAGCCTTTAAATATTGCCTTCAGCCAGTAACAGAGACACAATTTTCAAGCCTGATGAAAGCACTACCTGAATATGCCCAGGGACCATGACAGTATAGCTTCCAAGAACAGGAAAACTAAACTAGGAATATTTACTTTTGGAATTCGCATCTTAGAATCTTCGGTGTTCTTTACAACGATACCACACCACAGCATATCAGCAGTCGATTATGACTTTCAGGCTACCAGGACCATCTGCTATCTAGGACCCCCTGATCAAAAGAAACCAATCATTGGCGCACACCAAACAAGATCCTACTTTTCAATCAAATCAAAACTCCATCAAAATATTCCAGCCATCACACCCAAATGTTACTTCTCTAGATGCTGAATTGCTGATCTGGCCCGTACATCGCTTCTTATAACTTCAAACAATCCTAGATAGTACGTCGAAAACATGTTTGTTTTTCAGGTCTACAAAAACAATCATATACACCTAAACAATAGCAAAAAATATAATTAACTCTAGAAAACAAAACCAAGTAAGAGAGGTCTAGAATACATGTCTCACTAGCTCAGAACACCCTTACCCTTGAGGTAGAATCCTTTCTTCTCGAACCGACTGATGATGTCTCCGATCTGCGGCAAAACTCCGGATCAGAATTTCACAACACCAGAAACGGTGACGAAGCGCAAACGCTATCAAACCTTATCGCAAGCGAGACATCAAGGCCGAGGCTAAAAAAAATCGTAAAATATTCTCTGAAACCAGAGAGAGAGAGAGAGAGAGAGAGAGAGACCAAACGGGTTAATTACCAGCCCCCTCTGCACGCCGTCGGGTTTGATCATGATGAAGGTCTGCTCCATCCTGGCAGGACGCAGATCGGCGAGGCGATCCGGAACCGAGATGGAGGTGCTCTCGAAGGCGAGGAGGATGCGAGGAGCGGATGAGGAAGGAGTGACGGTGGCCTGGTGATGGGCGTGCGACGGTGCGAGTGCGAAAGGGACGGGCGGCCTTGTTTTATGCAGGTCGCGGGTTTGTCTGGGACTGGTCCTTTTCCGTGCGCGTGAACCGGATCATTCTCGGGAGATTCGCCCGAACTATTTCTTCTCTAATTCTATTTCTACTTCTTAAATTTTTTTCTATATATACACGAAAAAAATGTCACCAATAAAAATAAATTAGACTACATAAACATAAAAAATACATTTAAAATTATCTATTCTTATGAAATCTCTTCACACATCTTTCTTACTAATCTAACAGATAAGCTATTTCGAATCTCTCAGATATTAAGCCCACACAGACTATTATTAGGTAACAAAACACAACTACGTGAAACAAATATACAATATCCTGAAAAAGTTGTTGAAAAACAAAACAAATCCATTTTAATGTCAATATATCATTCTTAAATTAATATTTTTTCTTTATACCATAGCATTAGCACGGACATTGAGACTAGTTTAAAAAATAGTTCAGCACAAGCCACCACTAAGCGAAGTAGAGTACTACATCTGTTTTAAAATATTAACACTGTTAATTTTTAACATCAATTTTAAGACATCCTTTGGATTGAATGAAAAATTTTTTATTCCTGCATTTTTCCGATGAAATTGAACTCAATGAAATTTCTACACAATTCCTACAAAAATCTTGCGTTCCAAAAAGCCTTAAGAGTCTTTGGAATGGAGGAAAATCAAAGAATTTGATTCTTATGGAATTTTTCCTATGTTGATATTTTGGTTCACATGAATGGTGAAGGAGCACTTCCTATGGATTGCATTCTGATACATATTTCATAGGAAAAGAAGCAAACGGTCCAACCTCTTTGAAAATTCCTACGGCGGATGCAGGGCCTCTTGCTCTCTTGGTAACCAAACAATCAACAATAATTACAAACATAAATCCAACAGCCTACCTAAATGCGATGAGAATTTTTTTTTTTGCACATTATAGCTAACTGAAATCATCGACCACTTTTGCAAGGAATCCAATAAAAAAGAAGCCAATAAGTTGAAGTAGTTTCTTATTAATTTTATATTTCGTCGTCACCTGGTATGAGATTAAATGAATGGATATATATTTGTTCACCTCTAATGTCAAATGCTATAAATGTAGATTCCTTTGATTTCCAGCGGTGCTACCAAAGGCTTCCCCTCCCTATTCTCTATTTTGAAATCCTATAGGATTCATAGGACATACCACTTCTATTCCTATATTTTTTCTGGTACTGATTTTTTCTTATCCTGTGTTCCAAAGGAGGAGGGCTAACTATTCATCTTATTCAAAAATTTTGTTCCAATGTGTAAAATTATTAGGCATATTTTAAATACCAGTAATAATAAAGAAAATAATAAAAAAAATTCAAATTTGAACAAATTTATTAAATAAAATGAATGATCAAAGTTGATATTATAAGTCAACGGTGTCAATAATTTAAAGATGGAGAGAATACATTAATTCAAAATTCCTATTTTTCCAGGACTCATTTGAATTGGGGGAAAAAAATCTAAATCTTATGTTTTTTCTATGAAATTTTTGTACAATGTCAAGCATGTTATGTTGAGTTTGAACATTGACATGGACCTCAAGCAATTTAACTTTGACCTCTAAATGTTTGAAAAATAAAATTATAAATGTATTGGGTTGCTGCCTGACCCAAACAAAATTTCTCAGCTGGCTAGTGCATATGCCTGCATCTCAATCCTTTTCGTTCTGACAAAACATCCAGCTTAAGATACAATATTGGTGTTTTTTTCCAACTGATCTGTAAGGTTCTTTGGCCCATGTAAGCCTGGTTATGTGGTTGTTAGCTAGTGGTATATGGTTTTCCCTCTGAAGTATACCTCATGTGTGTCCTTTATATGGTTGCTAGCCCATGTAAGGATGGAGAACTAATCCACATGGTTTTTTTTAGACAACTAATCCACATGGTTTAAGAAATGATTTGTATCACAGTATGATTTATGAATACTGAGTTTTCAGTTACCAGATCTCCCATTTCTGTCCTATTCAATGTAATGAATCCTTGACAGAAATTCGGAAAGAACAATGTACATGATTTAGTTGACATCTGCACTTTATTTGCAGTATTAATTTTTGTGCAAGTAATCAATCAGCTGTTCTTCTACTCTCGTTCAATTCTCTGAAGCACACAGTGATTTCAGGAACACATCAGCGATGTCCCCAATCATCAATAAACGAATAACAGTACAATTAGCAGCCTCATCCAATCACCCAAAAACAATCTGAAATCCTGTCAAGTGCCAACAACAAGATATGCATTTCTAGGTAGAAAGATAGATGTTATCCAAAGTCTGCTTGCTCATAACTCATAAGACTGACAATGATGAGTAAAAGCCTAACAAGATTGCACTCATAGAATTGAATCGACACTGCAAATAATAGCTCAGGCCTCCTTTGGAATTGAAGTTTTTTTTTCATGTTTCCTGCGTTTTTCCTATGAAATTCCTATATGATTCCTGTGAAATTTATGTGTTCCAAAGAATCTCTGAACAATAAATAAATTTCTGAAATCTATTAGACCCCCTTTGGAATGCAAGAATTTCACAGGAATCATTTTAATTTCACATGAAAAACACAAGAAACAGAGATTTTTCCTCCATTCCAAAAGAGGCCTTAAGACAATACATCAGGCGCCTCCAAGCTGAGGATTCATCTCATTACCTAGCAACGTCGTAGGCCAAGGCATGATGTAGGGATATATATGGGAATCATACTTCTTCAGGAAGAACTTCTCCAGCTTCGCCGTTTCCAGGCAGAATGACATAAACCAGCAAGGAACATCAGGATCGGTGAAGGTTTCATAAGTCGAGAGGTACACATATCCATTGCTGATCTCAATAACTTTCAATGTAGCATGCTCCTCAGGTGAGCCCTCAGTGAGCTCAAGAACCTCAGCCTGCAAAGGAAACATTTTGTCGAGCATCCATTTCTCGACACCAGTTTCATCTTGTCTCCAGTACCACACAAGAAGCGAGAATATCACGGCGCCGACAATGCAAGGTTTCCCATCCTTTGTCTCCCCAACCCTGAAACTGTGGCCTTGCCCCTCGAGGTACTGCGGCAGATCGATCCTGGAGAACCGCATTGTTGCAGTGTCGAGCACCAGCATGTAGGGCTTACTGGTGTGCGTCCAGTAGACGGATCCATTCACCAGCGAGCCGGAGTGAAGCCAGTACTTCTCATCCCCTCTTCTCCGTGCGAAGGCGTGAGCCCAAGGGAAGATCTGCCACTCCCCGGTGTCCGACGAGAAGACCGCGGCGCGCGCCCGCGAATCATCGTGGCAGGTGCAGAGCACGCGAACCGTGCCGGGGTCCTCGTCGTTGTCAGAGGAGTGAAGGACGTAGTGGTTGAGGTAGGTGAAGTAGCCGCAGCAACCGAAGGTGATCTCCTCTGGCGGCCTGGGGACGAGGTCGAGCGCCCCCGTGAGCGGGTTGTAGGCGGCGATCTGGTCGGTGCGGGAGTTGCTGAGGAGGACGCGCCCAGCGCGGCAGTCCTGGATCTCCCACCCGGGGGCGACGTCGTCGTGGTCGCCGGGCACGCGGGTAAGGAAGAAATCGCCGCCACGGACGGCCGCGGCGAGGTCTGGGTCGGAGCGGCGGCGGAGGGGCGCGAAGGTGGGGATGGCGGGGCCGTCGGGGTCGAAGAAGAGGCCGAGCAGCGGGGGCGGGTGGAGCTCGCGGAAGCGGCGGCGGAAAGAGCCGGAGGAGCGGACGGCGGCGAGGAAGGTGCGGCAGGCGAGCGCGACGCGGACGAGGCACGGGAGGGAGGGCAGGCGTAGGAAGATCTCGCAGAGGATGTCGTCGCCGAGGCAGGTTATGGTGGTGGGGCTGGCGGCGTTCTCGGACGGCGGCGGTTGCCGGGATCCCATGGTGAGCGGAGAGAGGATGGGTCCGAATATCCGATGGGATGACTTGGAGCGGGTGGGATTTGGGCCATTTGGCTGAGTTCAGCCAGCTCCGCTCGGGGTTTCATTTAGGTGATGTTTGTTTTCTTGTAAATGAAAGGTGGGTTAGGAAAATAGGTGGAGTTAGATTTTATTTTTATTGTTTGTCTAACTTGAATTGGGAAATAAGTTGAATAGAGAAAGGATATATAACTCTCACTCTTTGGAAATGATAACTCAAAGATGGGGATGGGTTATGGTGGGAAATAGTCTCTTGCAATTATGTGAGTCTTACATTTTTTTTTCACATCTCAAATCGAATAGCCAAACATGGGTTTGGAAATAAAACTACATATCCCTAATAGAGAAAGGGATATATAACTCTCACTCTTTGGAAATGATAACTCAAAGATGGGGATGGGTTATGGTGGGAAATAGATTTAACAATTATGTGAGTCTTACATTTTTTTCCACATCCCAAATCGAATAGCCAAACATGGGTTTGGAAATAAAACTACTTATCCCTAACTCTAACCCAAGCTAGCATATTCCAATATATTTTCCTAACCTCAACCTAGTAGCTATCCAAACACCACCTTACGGTTTGAATCCATTGGGCATCGATTTGTTGAAAATTACGAAAATCGGTTAAAATTATTTGATATTAAAAAATTAAAATTTGAATGAAGTTAGGTTGAAAAGCTACAGTAAATCGATCAGTTTTTTCTATTTATAGACTAGTTTTACTGATTTGTGAAATTTCAATTTCTTTTCAAAACTTAAAATCAAATAAAATTTGACTGTTCGATAAAACTGAACTATTTTATTAACTTTGGCTCCGCTGGGGCGTAGCACTATTTGTTTGGGTTCTGGTGCGGCATTTCACGAAACACGTCGCATGTGTACCGCTGACCATCCGATGTTGGTAAACAAATCTATCTTAATTATTGTTAACGTTGGGAAAATGATACTAACTTAACTTTTGAACTAATTTCATTGTCCTAAGACAAGAACAAAAGTCCAAATGAAGTTATTCATATATATTTTGATATTGATCTTTTGTGTTTACGATAATTTAACACAATATCTCTTTATAAAGTACTCACTCTGTCTTAAAAAATCATTTAATGGCTGGGCATAAAAATTAAGGAGAGATGAAAAAGTAGAAAGTGTAGAAAAATAAGGAGGCATAGTGAATGAAATATAGAGATAGATTCGTACTGTAAGACGAGAATGATATGTTTTATGGGATAAATTTTGAATTTTATGATAGGGAATAGATGGTATGCTATGGAGGTATCTGATGATGACTTTACAATAACATTGTTTACTTTTCTTATTGCTTTTTTATATTACAAAAGATAGAGTGAGTAACGTGATCTTGTTTATATATTCACACACAAAACTTGTTTGTCTTTTTTCCTGCAGGGCTCTTTGGAATTGAGATTTTTTTCTATTTTTTATGTTTTTTCTATAAAATTGAATTGATTCATGAAGTTCTTATAGTATAATTTTTTTTAGGAAAATCCTTCGAACTAGGGATGCAAGTTTTCTAAGGGCCCTTTAGCAGAGCTTCCAGCTCCTGATTCTCAAGGGAGCTCTGCCAAACGTTGGTTTTCAGAAGAAGTGATTCTCTCATTCTGTGAATTAGTTCTCTGAAATGAATTAAAGAGTTGAAAGTTAAAAAAAAGTAGCTTCTCTTGATTTTGTGAAGTGATTATCTATCTTAATTCTTAAAATTTATCCTAGAGAATAAAAAAATCACTTTCAGCCACAGATTCACTTTACAAGAGAATCAAGAGCTAGGAGCTCTGCCAAAAGGCGCCCTAATTTGTGAGTCAACCCATAAAAAAAGAAAATCTTAATATAATTAGAAATTCATCCCACTTATATAAAATTCATCATCTAAATATACTAGAGAGTTGGCTCATAACTACCTATTAGGTACCCATCTGCATCTAAAAGGAATCCTTAATGATATGCTTTTTTGAAAAAAATGCCTGCACTATATTCAGACTCCCAGCGTAGCTTTGAAATTGTGACTTTCAATCAACATTTTCATTGGTTAAGCATCCTTTCCTTCTTGTTGACAATGCTAAACCCTCATTATCAAGATGCCCATGCATCAAGGTTCAATAGGCTGTGAAACAAAAGGTTCAATGAAAGTTAGTTGGTAAAACTAAGACCAAATACTTGCTGTACAAAGATGTCAATAGGAATCCATTCTTGATGGATACCAATACTTCCTCCGTTCTTAAATTGATGTCGCCATTGACTTCTAATATCAACTTTGACCATTCATCTTATATAAAAAAATTGGTTTAAATGTATAAAATTTTAAGTTGTGGTTCCAATAACTTTAGTGAGAAATCAAATTATAATAAAATATATGATATTTATCAAAATCTTTTAAATAAGATGAATAGTCAAAATTGATGTTACAAGTCAACGATGACATCAATTCGAGAACAGATGGAGTATATTGTAAGTTGAGGAGCTGTGTGCAAGCTATAAAGAATTCTCTGAAAGATTCCAGAGGAAATTGAATAGATACAATTGTTCATGAGAATTCTTACATGAAATGTGAAAATGTGCACTTGTGACGTCCATGACTACTCATTTGTGATGACTGGTGAGGGCCTGAGTTGTGGAACTTCTTTCTAGCAAGTTGCCCATGATGTGGCACATCCCGTGAAAATGGTGTCGTTACCACACTCTGGTTCTATAAGAAAATAAATCATGTTCCTTGTTCAGAGATGAGTCCTTTCAATTTCATATAGCATTTTGTATTTGCTGGAGAAAAGTGTAAAAAGCAATCAAAGACTAAGAGGAGAAAAAGAAAACAGAGCTCTGGCTAAAATAAAACATGCTATTGTGTTCCTTGAATAATCCAATCACTTTGAATCTTTTGTATGTAGCATTTCTGACCTTTTTTTGATAAAGACAATATTTTTGCTCACCCAATTGAGGTTACTTTTAATCATCGTCTGTCTTAACTATGTTGGTCAGACAGTTCTGAACCATACAACTAAAGCAGATTTTCCCAGAGGGTCCCAAATAAGACTTTTCAACAGGCTTCAAACTGAAGCCAGTATGATTTGATCTATCTAAGGGCCTGTTTGGCTGGGTTTTTTTTTCTACCGGCTTATGCAACTGTTTGTACACTATAGTTACAGTAAAAATATTGCTCATATATGCCATTTTCACCCGAATCGGATAAGCCACATTTTTGTGGCTTTTACCGGCTCATACTGTAGCTACAATGTTGCTACAGCGCATAAGCTGGAGCCCGTGAAGCCGGGCCAAACAGCCCCTAAATCGCTCTATAGTCCATCAATCAGACCACAAGTTCTTAAAATCCTTAAAATGACATATAGAAGACTTATTAAATCATTTTTAGAAACATCACATATTTAGGATCCCTTTGGTAGGGATTATGTTTTATTAAAAAATGCTTATATTTGGGATTAGTCATAAAAATCACTTATTCAGGTTATCTACATAATCTGTTTTTTATGTCAAAATTGTTTGGCAAAAAAAGCTTCGATATGGATTATAGTTGATAGGAGGGGAGAAGTGATAAAAGCAACTACATTCGTCCCAAAATAAGTGTTTGTTTGAGTTTCATACCATCTAACTTTGACCAATGATTTATATAGATTTTATTAACTTTAAAAACTTATTATTTATACTTTTAAATTTGTCATAAGAAATATTTTTATAATATTATATATATATATATTTAATTTATATTTATAGAAATCATTAGTCAAAGATATGTTTAACTAGATCCAAACGACCACTTATTCTCGGACGAAGAGAGCACCTATAAAAAAATTAATTATAGGTAATAATGGACATAATTGCTTACTATGAGTTTCAGTGTTTGATAAATATTTATATCATGAATTGTGATAATTATTTGTAGAAGGACCTGCATAATTTCTACCAAAAAATTAATAAAAATGGTACAGTATTTTATAAGAAAAGATAAATCTCCAAAGTCCTTAAAAACATCCCATCATTTCCTCTGATGATTTTGAATGATGCTTGGCTAGTCATCATTCCACTCCACAGCTCATCCAATCCAAACCAGAATAATTAAACGCAATTAGCCAGGGCTGTACCAAGTTATAATTATCAAGTCCCGAACCAAATCAATGCCGGATTGCAAATTGCAATGCCAGCGACCTGTACGAACACTCTCATCAACAGCGGCGCCCAGCCCCAGCTAGGCAGCTAGCTATGGCTCCGCTAGCTGCTTTGGGTGCCGTTTGAATCCGGTAATTTCGAATCTTAAAAGATCTTGAAATAACTTCATTTTAGACACGGGATTTTTACTATTTATCTAAAATCTCTTTTGTTTGACATACAACGACATTTTTTTCATCCGATTTTTATTATCTCACTAGGTTTCAAACGGGCCTCGAGTGCCGTTTGAATCTGGAATCTCCAATCTTAAAAGATCTCGAAATAATTCAATTGCTAGAGATTCTAGAATTTTAGACACGGGATTTCCACTATTTCATCTAAAATCTCCTCCATTTGATATTCAGCGGCATTTTTTTCATCCGATTTTTATTATGGATTAATTTGATACATGTCATTACAATTTTGTGAAATTCAAAATATGTCATTTAGACTCACGTGTCATTCTCTTACAGAATCTCATCTGTCATTGAGATATAGATAATATATTTTATAGTTTGTAAAATTGTAATGGTATGAATCTAATTTGACTTTTATTATCCACGGGATTCAAACGGGCCTTGATTGATTCCGACCTCCTGCAACTTTTACACGCACCCCGTCCACTGCTTCGAAATTCGTGGCGCGTCCCTCTTCCTCTGCTGCACGCACTCGTGCTCCTCTCTTTCCTCCTCCTCGGCACCCCCTCCCCCGCGCGCAGACCCTAACCCTACCCGTGCCCTTGCCCAGCGGCGGGCGGCGACGGCAATGGCGTGTACGGCGTGAGAGAGAGCGGGCTGCAGCGGGGGTGCTGCTCGGGGGCAGAGATGTATAAGCCAGGGGGAGGCGGCGGGGCGGGGCTGGACCGGAAGCGGATCAGCGAGGCGCTCGACAAGCACCTCGAGAAGGCGGTCACGGCGGCGTCGCCATCGACGTCGAGGGGGTCCACGGGAGGCGGCGGCCGCGACCACCAACGCCTCGTCGTGCCCTCCTCCGCCACGTCCATCCCTAAGGGCCGCTGTTCCGAAGGTAACATCGCCGCCATCCTCTCTCTATGTGACATATCGTTCGGTGGGCTGGTGGTGTACATGAATCTGTGGTTTGATGGTGCGCTGGTGAGGCGGTGGACCTGAGTTGATGGGTGGTGTTGAGGGGATCGGTTTTGATGTTCCATACTTATTGTTCGCCTGCAGATGTGGTGTTGATACAGAGATTTCGGGTGGGCGCGGTTCCGATTTGTATTCAGCTGTTGATTTTCATCTGTGTAAACGGCTACAACTTGTGGAGCTTGTTGCTTGGTTATTTATGTGGCAATGTTTTATCTTAGATGTGTTCATGTGCTTTTACAGTGCGTTCATACTGCATAGATTCTCAGCACCTGGTTATTCGGAGGATCTCTCCAAGGTTAACTCCGTTTATTCACGGTCTAATACTTTTTTGACATTGGATGTGTCCTTGTGCTAGAAGTTTGAGGATGTTTTTAGTTTCACAGAGTGGGTAGTGTTGTGTTTACTCATACTTCAAAAGCTTAACTTTAATGCTGTAAGATGTATACACTACCACATATTACTCAATGAGTGAATTCCATAGTCACGTGGATTTTCGTAGTCATCTGTTTCTTGATTGTGGCTTGTTCTATCCGTTTAGTTGAGTTTGAGAGGGGCTGCTTATATTTATATTTATTTACATCATAATCCATAAGCACTCATTCCCTAAAACTTTCATCCTTTATTTTTGCAGGGGAATCTGATTCTGATAGTGAAGGATCAGATGTTAGTGGCTCTGATGGCGAAGACACCACATGGATTTCATGGTATTGCAACCTAAGGGGGAACGAGTTCTTCTGTGAGGTTGATGATGATTACATACAAGATGACTTCAATCTTTGTGGACTTAGCAGTCAAGTTCCTTATTACGATTATGCTCTTGATCTCATCCTGGATATTGACTCATGTCATGGTAATTTTTCTATGCAATTACTCATGCATGTTATACCTTATGGTTGATGTCGTTAATCCGAACGTATTCCAACTTTATAATTGGACATTGTAAAATCTTTGCTGTTAGGATCCAGATAGCCGTTCCTCACAAAACCATGTTAGATATTAAAACAGACGGTAATTGGAACTTAGGGGATAACTTTTAGTTTCATCCATTCTCTTGGCGGTTAGATTTATCAGCTGTTCCTTGAGAAAGATCATGCCAGACTTGTGGTTTTGTTCATTCTTTTCCAGGCAATTATATGTCTTAATGGTTATAAATATAAGACGCTTCAGAATGCCATCTTCACAACGGGCAATTAATTTGTTTTCTAACAAATGTCTTGTAAGCACTAGTCCATCCGTCCAATTTTATCTGTCATTCTAGCTTCTTCCATTTGTCCCAATTTAACTGTCATTCTCACTTCCCAATGCGTCTGTATCTCTATCTCTCTCTTCATCATTTTCAGTACATCCCACTCCCATCTTTTCCATCTTTCTTAATTCCTGTGCCTAGAGGCAAAACAACACTTAAATTGGGATGGAGGGAGTAGTTTTTATCCTGCTACTGTTTTGCTTACAGCTCCACTTTGGTATATGGTCAGGTTATATGGTTAGTTTGAGACTCCTTGGCTTAGTTTCACTACCCTTGCCTATATTAGGGAACTTTCCATGGTAACTGATCAGCCATTTTAGAAGTACCTGATTGCATCAAATAGCTAGGGCTACTGTTTTGATAAGTGTGTGATGATGTTGTAAGGTCCTTGTACCCTATGGATTCATGCCATAGTTTTTGCACTGCTTCCAATTAACCGAGCCACATGCCTCACATTTTGTGCTTGCATAATGCATGTTATGACCAGGGTTTAACTTACCGTTCGAACCGTAAGAACCGCGCGGGAGCGGTTTGGCGAAAACCACGAAAACCGTTAAAACCATTCGGTTTTTCGTTCAAATTTCAGTTTTCAAATTTTGGGATGGTTTGGACGGTTCAAAAACGGTAAACCGAGCGGTTTTCGTGGTAAACCGCGCGGTTTGAGCGGTAAACCGCTCAGTTTTGCTGAAAACCGGTAACAGTGAAAACCGAGCGGTTTTGTTGAAAACCGCGCGATTTTTGCGGTAAACCGTTTGATTTATATGAAAACCAAAAAATTAGTGAAAAATAAGAAATTAGATGAAAAAGTGCTGAAAAATTGGGCATGACCTATTCTAATTTCTTTTAATATCAACATTCACAACATACTTCATTCACAAATAAAAGACAGTTATTCATTCATAACAAATTCAAAGTTCGGAACACAATAAATCCATATATACATGTTGTTCATTCACAACAAATCCAAAGTCCATACATAGTTTTCGAAGCACATTTTACTTGTGGATTGTATTCCAATCAAAATATGCATTGTCGCACTCTTCACTTGAGAGGAGTTGAATTTCTCTAGTATCTAACAACTCCGTTTTGAATTCATTTCAAGATTGTCCTGTCCAAGCAGTAGTTGTCTCTCATTGTGAGTATAACATGTTATAAAACTCTGGATTTTGCTATTGGTAGACCCATGTGGTGGGAGGTTGTGTGTTACGATCACCGTACAGATAATTGTAGTATTCATTACCTTGGCTGTATGAAGAATCACTGTCTGACGCGGAATAGTACGTGCCGTAGTAATGCTGCCTCCCCTCCATCGATGTCTTTGGTGACTGTGGAGTACCATGGTTCTCATCCTGTGTAGCATGAGTATAGTCTGTCTCACCTGTAAAAGAAGTGAAGTGTAAGATAAATGAGTCAAAATTGATCGTATGATGCGAAAAAATTGTTACCTGTGAAATGATGAGTTGTGACCGGTGCCTGTGACTCAGGAACCATACTGTCTGGTGAGTCTACAGATGTAGTCCGGGAGCTGCTATCATTTGATTTCTGGTAGAGTGGGCTTCGTCTGGCGTCTCCAGAATCTGTGGAGTCGTCACTGTCAACATTCTTACCTTTCCCTTTACTTCTTAACCTCATTTTTTTACCCATTTTTTCTGTCTTGCACTTTGAACCTTTCTCTTGCCTATGTGAGTATCACTCACATTTTGATCCGCCGATTCAGATATTGTTGCAGCACGAGACAAGCGCAGCAACTGTCTACCAGCGTCATCATCTGTAACAAGACGGCTGAGTACAGAACTGTCAGTCTCGGTGCCCTCTTCATCAAGAACAGGGTCAGAATTGGATCTCCCATGTTCCATCCATTCTCGAATAGGATTTGAAGAAATATACAACGACAGCTCCATGAGACGATCAAATGGATCGGCTTCTGGTGGCTTATATGTCCATGAAACATCACGCATACGGATTCGAAGGTTGTAGTTAACATACACCAGCTTATGCAATTTCTTCTCTATTACGCATCTTCGTGTGGATCAATGCAAATATACTCTAGTTGCGCTCACAACCACTGGATGATGCACACTGTGAGACTATTCATAATGTAAGCTGCTGGAGATGAGGTGTGTCACCTCCAAACATGTTCCACCAAGCTGCAGGAGAAGTATTCTTATCCACTGCTATTCTGTTAGCCAACTCAGTGCCGAATGAACCTTGTTTTCTTCTAAAAATTTCTGCATCCTGCAGGGCATGCACACACAAATCGGTTGATGCTATGCGTGTAAATGCCTCTTAAATATCGTTCATCATATTTCGACCCATCCCGTAAGAATAGTGACTTCTTGGGTTCAAAGATCCAGCTGCACATGTAACAATAGTTAGATATTGTTGCAGTAGAAACGAAAAATACAATAATGTTTTTTTTCGTAAGTACGTATTACCTGCATTCACAAAGGTATCATTGCAAATGTCCACCATCCTACAATTTATAATGTTCATGTACCTCTGCATCTCTCGCTCATTATTCCTATAAAGGGTTTCATACTCATTTTTACATAAATGATTTCTGAGAAGTTGATCAGCAAACCGAAAAAACGCATACAAAGGTTGCACTGCATCTACCACATGTTTCATTGAATCTTACCATGATATGCTTGCTAGGCAGGAGTGAGCATGCTTTCCGTCCTCAGTATTGGCAAATCTACTATTTAAAAATGTCTCAGAACCCATCTGTGCCATGAATTTTTCTCTCCGATGAAGCACTCTCTCAAGAAACATGTAGTTTGCGGCAAAACGTGTTGCATTCCATCTTATCAACTCACCACCAATAGCATTGGTCATCATAGAGTGCAACTGATTATGATTATACAACCAACGAGAAATGTTGCGAGCCGACTGTATCATAGCTTTATGCTCTAGAAACTCACCAATAGCTTTTAGCATCAGGTTGATTGTATGTGCCACACATGGTTGTCAGAGAATATGAGAATACTTGTTTATTAGCAGCTTGCACGCCTTTTTATAATTTGAACCATTGTCTGTAATAAACTGCACAATATTGTCTGCACTTACATCAATGCATACTTTATTTATTTTCTACACAAGAATGTTTCATTGTTCAAAATACCATAGGTACAAATAAAACAAATAGTGCACAAGACCGTTTCATTGTTCAAATATCATAGCTACAAATAAAACAAATAGTGCTATAGAATAAACATATGTCTCGTACCTTGAATATGAAGTCCGCAGATTGGCTGTGCCCAGTAACATCATATGAGTTGTGAAAAAACATGACACCATTACGGTAGATCATAAAGTTTATCAAGCTCATCCCTGTAGGGCCAGTCTAAGAGTCACACATAATCGTGACACCGTACATCGGTCACTCCATCTTGAATTTATCGAATTCTTTTTTGATGTTTTGCTCGTTAGCAGCAAGATACGTGCCATTTATTTCCCTTCCAGTCGGGCTAGCCACGCTCTCACCTGTAAACATCATGACATACGACATAAATATGATAACATATAACGAAACATGTAATACAATAAAATAAAGGTTTCATACTCCATCTCTGTGTCTCCTTTATAGCACTAACTAAGTATGGACTATCGGTTTTTTTATCAGAGATGGCTTCTGTATGAAATTTTTTTGACTATGCGCGTCCAATGGCCGACTTTGTTAGCTTGCTCTGCACAGTCTATGGACCTGTATCGATCTTAGTTTGAACTCGTTCATTACCTGACCTCTGTGATGCGGACCTCTTCATCATATCAAACAATCCAAACCCATCACTTCCCTGCAACGAACCTGAAGCACCTTGCGATGAACCAGCACCAGCACCACCACTCTCGAACTGATCACCAAACGAACGTTGACGCTGTCAGAATTCCTCCTCTCTAGATAACCTCATGGCAGTCTGCATCTCCTCATCGTCCTCCTCATTGACATTTCTCCGACCTGCAACCTGCTGCTGTCTAAGGGTCTGTTTAGCTCGGTTCTTTCTTCGCTCGGCGGTTCTATCAAGCTCTCGACGAAAATAGTTCCGCACGTCCGTGGGAACATGAGGACACTCAAGTACGCTGCTTCTACGATGTGCCAAATGTTGCTTGAATCGTGTGGCACCACTCTCTTTACGGCCTTGTAATATTTGCAACGAAACTCGGGATACACGTTGTCCCCCTGCTCTCAAACCGAATCGGCCTGATCTGACATCTTACAACCAACAATTTCTGAAAATGACCAACTATGTTTTAAATTTGCTAACAAATCAATCAATATTTGAAAAAAAAACACAAAAACAACCATCTCACCTTCTCTGCCACGGAAACCCACCAGATCGGACGGCTTTCCGCGCTAATCGGGCGGCTTACCGGTGGAGCCGGCTAACCGCCCGAGCCGCGCGCCTAGCCGCTTCTGGAGCGCGGCTAACCGCTCCAACCGGGCGGCTTGCGGAGCG